>JABSTQ010000261.1:0-72351 GCA_013358835.2 Ixodes persulcatus
TTGTTTAGCCATGACAGCCACATTCCGTAAGGCCCCCTGGGGGTCGTCCTTGTGGAACATAAAGAACCCTGGATGAGCGCATACTCAGCGGGCCAGGCACATGGGTTCGCACCGCGGACACGAAGTCCCCGGCAATGGCCTCGGGCTCCGCCGGGGTAGAACTTGCGGAAGATGGCCGCCAGCTGAAAGTCTGTTGCATGTCCGATGTACTCGCGCAAGTCCACGCGGCCCGGCCGAATCAGCGCAGGGTCCAGTCTGCGGAACAGAAACCTTGGAAATTTAGCGCGATATAGGATATAGGATGTTTTTCGCCTTCTTGGTGCAAGCTTACTGGAACTAGTGTTTCACAAAGTATCATACAAATCGAAAAGGGCAAAGACGAGGAGGAAAAGATGTATATAGAATAATATAAGGGACAAGCGCTTATTATCAACCGACGTTATATGCATTTGTAGCGCGAAACGAAAAAAGAAGCCAGCTGGGTCGTAAGACATGTCCAATATTACTAAAACAATCAGTTGGATCGAAACTTACCCTTGAAACCTGGACCGCTGGCGTCACCGACACAAAACAAATACGATAAATCGTTGCATCGCCCCTTTAAGACAATAAACTCTTTGAAACTTTGTCATTGATTTGAAGGCGTCAGTTGCAACCACCGTGGTTGCAACGAAACAACTAATAATGAATTTATCATCTTTAAAGAAAAAATTTCGAAGGATATCGTAGACAATCTAAGTAAAATAAAAAATCGATTCTCAAACTATATTATAACAAAAATTGCAATTATTTTTTTATTTGTGCCTCTCTGCGCTATCTCGAAAGGAGGGGCAGTTTCGGTTTCGCTTTCTACGCTGCGGCGTGCCGGAGAGCTCTTCGCACACTGGTGAGCTCGATCGTCATCGCACCAGTTGCCATCTGTGCTCGCGAAGAACGCGAACAGATAATACACACACAACTGCCCGCTCAACCGCTTTGAAACAGTGTGCAAAACTCCTCAAAATCCGCCCTGGGACCGCCAACGGACCATAACGACGCAAGTGTCCGTGCCCTCAGATCCCAGGCAGACCACGCTGCCCAACGCGCGGCGGGTCAAGCAGACGCCGCATGTGCCCCGAGCAACACCCGTGAGTTTGTTGTTCCCCCGTCATCGGTCAATTCGCGTTCCGCGCGCTGCGCGGAGGTTCCTGAAAACACCTCCTTCGGCCAGAATCTGACTGATCGCAGCAATCGGAAACACCGAAGCTGGGTCCCACGCAGGCGGCAAGCCAGCGACCGGCGATGGGTGGCCTCTCCCCGCAGGCAGTTCTGCCTCAAGTGGAACCACCACCAACTCGAACCTGGTGACGGTGTTCGAGGAACTGCTGAGCCGCGAGGCCTTCGTCGACGTGACGCTGGTGTGCGAGGGCGTGAGCACCAAGGCGCACAAAGTGGTCCTCTCCGCGTGCAGCCCCCTTCTTCCAGGCGCTGTTCGCAGAGAACCCGTGCCAGCACCCCGTGGTCATCATGAACCAGACGCGGCAGGCGGACCTTCGGGCCGTCGTCGAGTTCATGTACAAGGGCGAGATCAACGTGGCGCAGGACCAACTCCCGACGTTGCCTCCAGACGGCCGAGCTGCTCAAGGTGAAGGGGCTCGCCGAAGTGACCGCCAACGAGAGCCCCGTGCTCGACTCTCCCCCACCCAACGCCGCAAGTTCCAAGGTGTCCGGCCAACACGCGCCGGTCTCACCACTCCTCGTCGTCTCAACCACTCTTCGTCGACGCACCACCAGTCGTCGGAGTCTCATATCCCGTCCCAGCGAGCCATGCCGTCTCGCAGCTCGCCCCAGCACCATTCGCCCCACACTCCACCAACACACTTGTCCAAGCGGAAGCACACGCCTCCCCCGCACCGCAAGCACGCGCGTCCCACTCCGAGGAGGAACTTAGCCCGAGCTCCCCCGTCGCAGGATGCTGTGGCCCTTCGAGCCAGACCTCCAGCCGCAGACTCCTCCGACCACGGGGGGCGGCCTCCAAGACACGCGGCCTGCCCAAGCAGCCGGCGCCCGCTAACCGCAGGACGTTCGACCACTCATACTCTGACGACAAGACCAACTGGGTCCCGCACGATTCCGATCCAGACTCCCTCGGCGCCCCTCCGAGACCGGGGTGGGGCCGCTACCCCCTCCCCGTACTGGCTCCGCCGGAGCTGCCTGGAGCCTCCCTTGCCTCCGGACTACGGGGCCATGGAGTTCTCGGACGGCTCACAGGGGGGCACGCTCATGGACGAGGGCACGGGTGTGCTGCGTGTGGCCAGCGCGTATTCTCCACCAAGGGCAACCTCCGGCGGCACATGCTGATGCACCGGCCGTACAGGCACAAGCACCAGTGCACCATGTGCCATCAAGATGTTCAGCTGGCCGGGGGACCTGAGGACCCACATGAGGGTCACCCACGGGCAGGCAGGCACGACAGACACACCCGCATGGGGCTCAGACTCCCGTGAGTGGCGCATTGCAAACGCGTGCGCGCGGTCTCTGGTTGTGTTGGGAACATTGTGGATCATAACGCTGTGCTTGCGAAGTGACACATTTCCAGAGTGGACGCACTTACGGAGCAATCTGCTTGCAGAGTGACGCTGCACCGTGTTCAACCCTCTTCAAGAGGCTCATAAGGGCTACGAGCCTCTATCTATTTCTCATTCTTTTACGGAAGTTTCGAACTTGTTCACTTCAGTGTCCGTGAGAGATGGCCCTAGGGCAAAGAAGTCTAGCTCCCTTCATGAGATTCGCTGCTGGGCTTTTTTTGCCCTTAGACCGTCGTTTACTGTAGGCTTTTCATCACCAAGAGCTTCTGTGCTACACCGTTCTGCGACCCTGTTCGAGGCATTTGTGCTGTAGTGATCAAGAAATAATTTCAATGCGATTTCCTGGGATCTGGGTAAAAGCATTAAGGCTCCGCAAGACCATCAGACCTGTGTATATTCCGTCTATACCTGTGCAGTTTATTGGTGTCCCTTTATTTAGCGTAAAGTTCTGTGGTCACTGAGGCTGTAAGAATGCACATGAGTTCCCTGTGATTGAGCAGTGATAGTGTGTCTGCATGTGCTTAAAGTGTAGGTTAGTTACTGGAAATACAATTTTCCCATGAATACCCTGATGCTCTTGCTCTTCTCACTTCATTTCCACAGCAATACCATCTTTTGTGACAAGGAGTTATAATTTTTTACCAGTGTGTACATATAAAGTAATAGACAGAAGCATAGTGAGTAACATAAATATCAGTGCAGCAATTGCATGGGCATGGCAAAGACCTCTAGGTGAAGTAAAAAGAACCTGCAGGCAAACACATTCCACGAAAAGCTGAGATCATGTGTTGATTGGTCAATTCTTTACCAGACAACAAAAGTGGGTAGTGTTTGCAGACTATGCATTAACTAGATCACTGCCTGGACACAATTATACATACTCACACACATAAGCATTTCAGCAGACCCTTCCAGTGAGATGAAGTTATCACACAAACAAACGCAATAGCTGCAATGCCCAAATGGGTCTGATGCACAAGATAAAGGTAGTGCAAGGACTTGCCTCTCGAGGTAGTTTGTGGTCATGAAGAGGATGCGTGCTTCAGCCGACGCCACTCCGTCCAGCATGTTGAGCAGGCCGCTGAAGGTCACTCTGCTCAGCCCTTCATAGGCAGCTTTCACTGCAATACAACAAGTGACAAGACTGCACTTTATCGATATGCATTACCATGCATAGCATTGAATCTTGGCTTGTGCAACTGACAAAGTTTACAGGTGTGCCTCGCTGAAAGAGCACTGGACAGGTTCTTTGGCTACACTTTGAGCACTAATTGGTGCCCCGAGGACAAATCACAGGCGACACCCCAATCTAAGCCATCCAGACATTAAAAAACAGCTGGCTCGCATGTTTCACTCTTGCACAAAAATACTGGATTCCACTTGCCCTGTTTGGTGCACGGGATAAGGAATTATTCGGTGGTACCGCACCTAGGTACTTTATACGGCCCGGATTCTGTCAGGATGGAACCTAGAGAAAGTTTAGATCATGTGCCTCGTTTAAAGAATCATAACTACATTTTTGAAACTTGCGGTATGAGGACAAGCACCGAGGTGCACACTCTAAGCCGCTGATATTTCGCAAAGAGCCTCTTGGCAAACGTCGGCTGCCGCTCTGACGCTTGCGGGAGTTTTTTTTTTTAAACACTATCGGAAAACGGCGGCTTCGTCCTTTCCGCCTTTTACGGTTTATTCTACAGTATACATTGGGCACCCTGTATTTGACTGTGGAGGAGCCAAGCGAGCCCTCACCTCCAGCGGTGTCCTCCCTGCTGAGGAAGGCGGCGTCTATGTCCTCCAGCAGAACGATGCTCTGCTGCGGAACGAGGCTCATCAGGTGGTTGAGCCGGTCGTCCGAGAGACCTCGCTCGCTCAGGTTGAGCACGCAGATGCTGTACTGCAGCTCTCCCGCCAACGCCGTGCTGCGTGACGACACGTGCGACACAACCGACCTCTTCAATTCACGAGCCGCAATGTACAGGGTGTTTTCTTTAGGCTTTACAGATTTGTTTTAAGAAAGCCATGAAAGCTACGTTAATGCTCTCTATGGCCAGGGGGGGGGCCAGATAGCCCACCGTTGAAAGGTCGAGGGCCAACGTGGAGCCGGAGGGAGGGACGGGATATATATTCTGGGGCAAAGGAAAAGCAGCAATGAATGGTGTTCCATATTGTAAAGCAGCCAAATCTTTAAGCGACACCCCAGATTCGTGTCTGTCCATCCTTTTGTTTTTTGTTCTATCACCCCAGGGTTACTGTGTCTCCCTAACCAGCTTGCCTGCCTAGCCACTTTAACATTGTGCTTACTGCTGCATCTAAACTCGCCGATTCGCCAATGATATCTTTAGCTTTGATTTGCTCGTACGACTACTCTGGGTCAATACCTAATGGTGATAACAATATTTCAAATGCCCCCTCCACCAATGTGCTTGAATTTTGAACAGAATGAGCGAGTATGCATTTCTGTGGTCCTGTCGCATATTTCACGTTTAGGAATTAATCGAGCTCAACGTGTCTAAACAAAATATTTTCATACCATGGCTCTTGCTTTCTTTCATAGCTGCACTATAAAAATGTTACGTATATGACGATGGTATTTTCTGACGACTAAAAGTCGGTCTTTCGCAGTAGCTCCAGCCGAGCGAGAAATCATGCGGCCTAGGTGTATCCACGAGCAAAGAGCTCTGACTTCAAGCCTGGAAGTGTGAGCGTTGTAGAAGAGCTGAGAAGTAAAAATTAAAACGAAACAATACTCAATGCACAAAAAAAAATATATTGACGCCAAATATATTATAAGAGCAGAGCCAAGTTTCAAGTGAAAGTGAAACGACGACGTGAGACTATTAGGCATGGCTCATGTAGCACCCGAGACATGGGAATGGGGCCTCACAGCCACGGGATGCTCACGGGCCACGTCCCAGCAAATCGTAGTCCGCATGCGGGCCGCGTGTTCGAGACGCTTGATACAGGGGAATCATCTCGATAAGGTAAATAATTAACTACAAATTTGTTCTTTAACTTTTTCGTTAGTGAAAATATGGTTCCAATTAGAAACTTGAGGAGCATCGTCGAAAACCGCTAAATCCGTAAATTTTAGACAGCACGTGGGAAGCACAGTCATGTGCTTAAGTTACCACACGTGTGAATGGGCGCAAAGCCGGTGGTGCAAAAATATGGAGATAAGAGACTGGGAAACCGAATGGGTGCGTTTTTGCATCCACATTCTCGCGCCTCTTGCACCAGTGCACTTACCATGTGGTCCAAGTCATTCTAAAATTGACCGATTTAGTTGTTCAATGATTCTCAGAAAGTTTGTAATTAGAACCCTATGTTTAACTCCACTAATTAAAAAGTTAATGAATAAATATTAGTTAATTAAGCCACTTATCATGACTATTAGCCCCTATATCATACTCCGTGCCATATAACTCGCTGGCACAGGCCACATTTGTGTAGCTTTAACGACTTTTTCTAAAAACAGTCCGTAAAGCCTGAAAAAACGCTCTTTATAAAGTAATAAGGCAGGCAAGCAATAGGTTCAGGATGAACAGCCGATCCTGAGAGAAGGACAACTAGCTCCCTCAGCCTGTGCAGTTTCTGACGGATGCCCAAATCCATTGGAAACTGCACATGCTCGGCATGTGGACCAGAGCGTCCCGTCCGTGTTGCCCTCGACCCTAACTGTATATTTGCAGTGAGGCACATAAGGAAGCTTCAGAAGCAATGCAGGAAAGCGGTCTTCTAGTTCCTCCAGTTCATCCTTAGCTGCTCATGTCACATTGTGAAGACAATGCACGTGCATTTCGGTAAGACATAAAAGCTGTTGCGAGTTTAAGCCGACACTCAACACTGTCGGTTCTCCTTTTTTTTTTTCTACTCTCCACCTCTCCTGCAGCTCCACAACCTGAAGCTGCATGCATTCGAGCATTTTTCCCTGCTCCAACTGGACTCTACTTTTGCGCATGTCCTTATTGCAGGGCGTATGTGTAGAAGACAACAAAGAGCCTCTTCGGAGATTGGTGCTGAATGGATCTAGCACTCACATGAAGCTGCTCTTGCCGCACCCGGGAGGTCCATGCAGCAGGTAGCCTCTCCGGTATGGAATCCCTGAACAAACAGTGGTCGACTAAGGTACTAGAGGCACTTCTTTTTTCTGTTCAGTGTGTCTCTGTGTGATGCATTTGCCTTCAACATACCTCAGACTTTCCCTTGACTTCTTTGCTCTTTTGATCTAGCTTCTGTTAGCCTAGTCTAGTTCCTACTCCAACAAAGAGATATTCATTCTGATACAAATATAGCACTTCTTCCCAGGACTGTTCACTGCCGCCATAACTCGGAAACTCTCGTCTTTCCACTTTGTCCCATTTCTCCAGATTTGTTTTCAATTAATTTCCGTGATTGAGGGTACCACTGTGCAAGTGCATTTCCTGTCACGTTTTATATGCTGCTTCAAACGTCCAATAGTACAATGCAGCGTATCATGCAGACTTATCCTATCTCAAATACTCTACTCAAGATACTGTATTTTAAATACTTTTTGGAGTATCTTGGTATCTTGCAAATACTTTTGATCGAGAGTATTTGATACTCTATTTTAATTACAATTCCGAGTATCTTGTACTCATTATCTCAAATACATTTTTGACATTCCGCCATTTTCCGAGTTTTTCGGTATGAAGTGGCGTGGGCGTGGCACAACCAAACGTGTCCGAGTTCTTCGGTGTGAAGTGGCGTGGGCGTGGCACGAGCAAACGTGAACATTCTTTCGAGCAACCAAATCCTGTTGCCTTTTGGTAGAGCTCGTGAAAAAAACATCGCTTTTTTGCCGATTGTGAGTCATATCTCAGCCAAAAGTTTGTGCAATGAAGGTTTTCGCCTCGCCTTCCCAAATGCGCTTTTTGTTTCCTAGAGTTTCCACCGAAAAATCCTCAAACAGAAGGGGTGGTTTTACGGAAGTTGGGATTGCCAAACTGAGGCGCAGCGCAGACCGGAAAACGACCTACGACAACAATGCAAACTTGAGTGTCAAGAAAAAAAATAAAAATTAGAAGTGGGACAAAAAAAAAAGACATTTTTGTTTTGCTTGTTGTATATTTGACCCCCCTACGGCAAAACGTTGTTTATTGTCTTTTTGTCGTCAGTCCGTCACTTTTCGCTCTCGCGAACACAGTTTGTAAGCGAACATCGATAAGCGGAGAACAGGACAGGAAACGAACTAAAAGCTGGATGACCTCTCAAAATTCTAACAAAGTGTCCCCCAACGCTGAGTGCCTTTCTGAACGCACCCTACTTGAAGAAGGTGCGACCACTGCCGTGGCTATTATGTGGGTTCTCTTTGTTATCCATTCACTCATATCCGTAACCCAAGTTCGTTTATAGTGAACACCCCATATAGAGAATCCGTATCCCAAGTTCGTTTATAGTGAACTCCCCATATAGGGAATATGGATTGTGGTTAAACGATGCGTCTAAGGTGCTCCGAAGGATGTGATATTCGCGACCTCTTTCTTTCTGTCCCAGAAATGTTTTGTAACATGTATCAGTGATATCGCCACGCGCGTCGCCGAGCGAGCGCGAGGCCGAATGGTAACCGCGCTTGGCTCTCGCGCGGAGCCTCCGGGTTCGATACCAGGGAGCGGACTCCTCTTTTATTTATTCTTTCAACTTGACATTCTCGTTACTTCTATAGGAAGTATTCACTGGCGGCCATAGCTGTGTGCACGACTGCTGAGCGCGTGCTGATGGCGAGCTTCCACAGTTCTTTTGTAACGTGCATTCCTCACTCTCAAGATTGCCGGTCTTAGCAGCCTATTAATGTGGGCTCGTTCAGAGCATGCGCTCAAGAGAGCACCCACAAATATGGCGCCCAGTGAATACTCCTTATACTCCGTTTCACCTTATGCTGTACCGCAGCAAAGGCTAGAAGCGCGAGCTCATAACGTTGGCAGCTGGCCTTGGTGCACGAGAGCTTGCGCTTCCGAGGTGTGCCATAGAGCAAGGAGCTCGCGCTTCTGCGGTACAACACAAGGTGAAACAGAGTATAGAACCTTGTCGTCTGATTGAGTTACGAATGTTCTACGCGCGGAACGTTCCACGCCGAATGTTTCAGAAACCCACGTGGGTACGGAAGGTGCTCCGCGTGGCGCTAGAGAAAGCTTGCGCTGGGAAACTCCTTGGTTCGATCCCCACCGCCCCCGCCCTTTTCGGTCTGAACGAGTTTCGTACAGACACGCGTTCGTGTAGTCACAACTGTGTGATGCACGTTAAAACCCCCAGGTTAGCGGTTGTACTGCACTGGCTAAATTTCTCATCTACAGCTAAGCGACTGGTCTCCCGTTGAGGCGTACCAACATCAAGGCTGTATAAACATACAAAAGCAAGCCAATTCTTTTTTTTTTCTTCCTTTTTTTTTTGGTCCGGAGTTAATTTGGTCTTAGCGCTCGACCTTGCTGTTTTGCCGACATCGACGCCTGCGACGCTAGCCTTTCTCTCTTTTGTTTTTGGCACAAGTTCGCCCCCATTAAACGTTTGGTTTCTTCAGTTATTCACCGCCTCATCATTCGTCATTCGTAACAATATTCTGCTCCTTGTAGTTGGACTGCATAAAATAGCCCTACAATTTTTTTTTTGTGTTTTGGCGTGCTAATAAACCATTCTGGTAACCCAGATTTTCAGAGCTGTATAATTGTCGTTGTCACTGACGTTGATACAAATTAGGCTGGGTCAGGACATTTCATCGAACGCCGTTTCATCGAAGCCGTTTCATTGAACGCAGTTTCATCGAACGCCGTTTCATTGAACGCCATTTCATCGAAACCGTTTCATCGAACGCTGCCTACTTGAGCGGTAGGAATTTTACATCTAGGAAATATTTTTCTTTTTAGCACCGGGAGGATAGCAGTTTTTAAATATTTATTATAATTTATAAACCTATACATGTATAAAAGGAAGAAACCTTTTTTGTCAAGTTTCTATACTTTGTTTAGTAAATGATGACCTCTGTTAATGTGGCCAACAAGAAACGGGAACACTGACGACACTTTTTGAAACTGTGTTCATCAGATGCAGTGATGAACGCACGTCCGTTCAAGGGCGTTGTTAAGAATGGAACCTTCGGCAACCTTCTTCCGAGTTTCAACGCTGCGGAAACGAGTCCCGAAACGAGTCCCGACGTGTTCAGGACTGACGCCCACCTGTCGAAGGCTGCCCAAAACGTGTCTCAACGCGTCCGTGACGTCAACGGGACGTGTGTGTGTGTGCGTGTGGGTTCGTGCGCTCCGGAAGGGGAGAGAGGCCTGGCCTAACTGCGGAGAACCTTGGCTATGACTCATTTCTGACTACGACGCGGCGGACCCAGCTGCAAAGCACGTGGCGGTCGCACCTGCTGCCCTGGCGGAGAGAGAGGGAGAAAACGGACCCCTATATAAGGCGGGGCGTGAGGGCTCCATTTGTTCTCTTGGATTTGACGACTGTATCGCTACCATGTAATTAAACCGTTCGTTACGTTACCAATTCTCCCACCTCCACTGGACCCCTGGGTTCTTCACTTCGGGGAATGGTCGTCGTCAAAGGCCAGGAAGCCTCCGGACGTGCGGCCTAAGCCCCGCCTCGAACAACTGGTTGGCAGCGGTTGGGATCGGACCATGCGACATCGTGCTACATCTGCGGGTGAGCGTTTGGACTTTGCTTTGAGATTCGCCAGGCTTCAGATTATGGGTAATTAATTTTGAACTGCTGGGAATCCTTAGTGTTTGACTCGTGCGCTAGGTTTTGGTATAACCTCGCGACAAGTTTTATTGCAAAGCCAAAGCTAAAGAGCAGCGATCATGGATCTGATGAGGTTACTGAGAACAGATTTACTCTGTTTATGTGAAGAATTGGGTGTGGAGGTGGAGCAAAAGATGAAGAAATCTGAGATCAGTAAAGCGATTTCAGAGAGCGCGGAAGCAGAGGAAATTAAAATTGCGTGGGAACTGCTTCAGAACACTAAGAGTGAAGCTGCAGCAAGAGAGGAACGAGAGCGAGAACAGGCTGCAGCGAAAGAGGAACGAGAGCAGGAGCAGGCTGCAGCTAGAGAGGAACGAGCACAGACTGCAGCGAAAGAGGAACGAGAACAGGAGCGGGCTGCAGCGACAGAGGAGCGAGCGCTGAAAAGGCTAGAGCTCGAAATTGAACAACAGCGATTAAACTCGCAGAACAGTAGAGTTGGGGCTCCGGTACGAGCAAGTGAGACCGAGTCGTATCAAATGAAGAAGCTCATGCAGCCGTTTAAAGTTGGGGAAGACGTGGGCCTATTCTTAGTTAACCTTGAGAGGACATGTGAGAAGTTGAGCTTCGCCCCAGAAACGTGGCCGCAACGGCTTTTGACTCTGTTGCCCTGTGAGGCTGCAGAGGTTGTCGCGCGCCTTAGTGCTGGAGACGCGGACGACTACGACAAGGTGAAGTCCAGCCTTTTGAAGCGGTACCGCCTTTCTGCCGAGGCGTTCCGTCAAAGGTTTAGAAACGCATCCAAAAAGAGCAGCGAGGGCTACTCGGAATTCGCGTACGGGCTTAAAACCAACCTGATAGAATGGTTGAAGAGCGAGGAAGTGTACGAAAGCCGAGACAAGGTAGTCGAGTGTGTGTGCCTCGAACAGTTCTTTCGTAGCATTCCGCAGTCAGTCAAGCTCTGGGTGCAGGATAGGGTGGGAGTCGACTCTGTCGAAAGGGCCGCTGAGCTAGCCGAAGAGTACGCAACGCGTAGAAAGCTGAGCGGAGAGGAAAGCGAACCCGGCCGGAGCGATCAGCGCAAGACCTTCCGACAGGGGAACGGCTCGCGAGAAAACGGGCCCGAGAAGCCCGAAGCAGGACAAAAGGTCCCAGAAAAGAGCGCAGAACACTCGAACGGAGACGAGGCGCGGAAAAGCCCAACAGGGCAGTTCGAGGCAAGGAAGCCGTTCCTGTGCTACAACTGTCAGGAGCCGGGACACACAGCGGCCAGATGTAAGAAACCGCGGGTTGTATTCTCGTACGTGAACGTTAGTGACAAGGACCTGAAGCTTCTTCGTCCCTATCTTCACGAGCTCCAGGTAAACGGAAAGCTGTGCAGGGTGCTTCGGGACAGTGCAGCGACGATGGACGTTGTCCATCCGTCGTATGTAACGCCATCCGATTTTACGGGAAAGGTAGTTTGGATCAAGCAGCTGCTCGAAAAGCACAGTGTCTGTCTGCCTATGGCGAGAGTGAGGATAACTGGCCCGTTCGGAGAGCTAGTGACAGAGGCGGCTGTCTCGCAAACAGTCCCGTTAGAGTATCCTTATTTGTTTTCTAACCGGTCAGATTTCCTGCTGCGCGAAAGGGGTCAACAACTGGGAGAAGGGCTAGTTCAGTCATGTACGAGGTCCAAATCGCGTCAGGTCGCCCCTTTGTTGACGAGTGATCCAGAGCCAGAGGCAGCTGACGGGGAGCAAGCACTCCCAGAGTTGGAGGCAGAAAACCGGGATGAGAGGGACCAGGTTGTAGAACAGCCTGACCTCGCAGCGCTAGAAAGCGTACGCCGTCCCAACGAGCCCGCGAAAAAGGCGGAGGAAGACGGGATCATTAAAGGATCTCTCGTAGCTCCGACGTCACGTAATTTGGATCGTCTGTTGCGAGTAGACAGAGTGTCTTTGACAGCCGAGCAGAAGAGCGACCCTAGTGTGTCAGGGTTTCGCTGTACAGCTCAGGAGATTGCTAGGACCAATGTGACGGGGAACGAAAGAGGCGGATTGTTTTATCGGCGCTATAAGGACCGCATTTTCACGTCTAGAAATCACGTGAAAATCGATCACTATGACTTCAGCGTAAGAAAAAGGAAAGGCAAATTTAACGGCAATGCCGATGGGTTGAGCAGATTTTTCTGACATCACGAAAAATAGTAGGGATGATCTCAGAGATCTTCGTCATCCACGGGAATGAGGATCAAAGTGGGGGCACTTCGTTGAAACCCCAAAAGGACCTCACAAATTGCGAATTGTTTTTGTCTTTTGTATTTTGTTCATAGTGACCTCGTTGGAAAAATGAGTTTTTTTTGGCGACAGGGGGTCTCGATACCCGGAATTGTACCAAATTTTGGTAATCCGTAATCCAGTCTGGCGGGTCTTTGGCGAATTCCGAGCGTTTGACTGCGGTGTGGCGTGGTGTTGTGGGGGACGTTTCCGCTGATGCCTCCGTTGTGAGAGGTTTGGGAGTTTGTTTGGTGCTTGCAGCGTCTTCGCAAGGCCTACTCCAAGCCCACCTCTTCAGGCCAGCGATTGTACCACCGGCCATTCGAGGTTTCCCTGGCCCCGGAGGGGCTGTTAAGAATGGAACCTTCGGCAACCTTCTTCCGAGTTTCAACGCTGCGGAAACGAGTCCCGAAACGAGTCCCGACGTGTTCAGGACTGACGCCCACCTGTCGAAGGCTGCCCAAAACGTGTCTCAACGCGTCCGTGACGTCAACGGGACGTGTGTGTGTGTGCGTGTGGGTTCGTGCGCTCCGGAAGGGGAGAGAGGCCTGGCCTAACTGCGGAGAACCTTGGCTATGACTCATTTCTGACTACGACGCGGCGGACCCAGCTGCAAAGCACGTGGCGGTCGCACCTGCTGCCCTGGCGGAGAGAGAGGGAGAAAACGGACCCCTATATAAGGCGGGGCGTGAGGGCTCCATTTGTTCTCTTGGATTTGACGACTGTATCGCTACCATGTAATTAAACCGTTCGTTACGTTACCAATTCTCCCACCTCCACTGGACCCCTGGGTTCTTCACTTCAGGGAATGGTCGTCGTCAAAGGCCAGGAAGCCTCCGGACGTGCAGCCTAAGCCCCGCCTCGAACAGCGTATATCTTCGTCCTTGAAGATACCTGTTCTGCTTCAAAACGAAGCCGTCTTTGAAGCAGTGATTTGTCTCCGTGTCCCATGATTCGAAAAAAAAGCGTGTCTCCCCTTTTTATTAATTTATTAAAACCGACAAAACCATGGACCTGTCGGGTATTCGACGTACAGTATATACACTGCATGTTGAAGATCCGACCGGTCCACGGTTCTGTCGGTTACAATAAATTAACGAAGAGGGGAGACGCGTCTTTTTTAGGAACATACATGTTCGTAAGAAAGACGCGTCTTTTTTAGGAACACACAAAAAGCGTGTGGCCGAGAACAGCCGCCTATTTCGCCAGAAAAAAATAAGTGGCGTATCCACTCAAGTTTTGATATATATAGCTACCCTCTATGATTCAGTAGCCAACGTTTAGGTTGAGAAGAAATTGACCGTGTAGTAACTTTATTTCTGGTGAATTTGGAGCGGCGTCAAAACTATTTTAAAAGCGTAGTAAATTATGTAAAAAGTATTGTATTGCTCTAAAATTCAGTAAAAGGAAATTCGATGAAACGGCATCAAGTGATTCGATGAAACGGCGTTCAATGAATCGGCGTTCGATGAAATGTCCACTCATTCGATGGAACGGCGTTCAATGAAATGGCGTTCGATGAAATGTCCGGTACCCAAATTAGGCAATGCGGAAGTATCTTTAAAAGTAATTGAGTTACATTTCTAAGTATTTGTACTCTACTCAAGATACTTTACAGTGAAAGTAACTTGAGTAGTATTTTAAATACTTTATGAAGCAGGTATTTAGTAACTTAACTTAAATACTTTTATCGAGTATTTTGTCCAACACTGAGCGTATGCCAGACCCGATTATTGCAACAATGTATCTATTCAGTAACGGCATGATCCATTTGTTAGAAAAATGAATCAAAACAAAAATTTCCTAACTTTAATTTTTTAAGCTCCATTTTCTTAATCATCATTGAGACTTTGAACAAGTTCACACTGAACTCGGGCTCCATCTGTGGTTCCAACTGAAAAACCGTATTGCTGTCCACGTCCAATACTGAGCAAGCACCCACCCGAAGGTTTGGGATAATCTTGAAAAACTGGCGAGCACCGTGCAAGGCTGGGACCGACCCAGTGACCCCTCGCTAACACAGTCGGTATTCTTCCCTTAAGGCCCACTCGCGTTTGCTTACGACCGAGTTCTTGCGATCTCTTACGACGAGTAAACACACTGGCTCCATCTAGGAGGTGACCCTCGAACTGCATTTTACTAGAGCAAAGGTTTCATTTGGGAGATCAAATGTATGTACTGTCAAGATCGGTTATAACGAAGTCGGTTATAACAAAATAGCAGCTACAGTGAAGCAATCACGATTTCCGATTCCCGTCTGCACTTTTTCAATGCATTTGCGTTTGTTTTTAGCGAAGGAAATCGAGCGGCTCCCGCGGATATAGCGAAGAGAAATTTTGTGATAATTTAAAAAAAGAACGAAATTCGGAAAGTTTCTTAAGTCTCGGACCGCCGCAGCCAAGAAGCCGACCAGAAAAAACCGCAGAAGATGCTGGAAAGACCGCCGGCGGCAGTCTCTGCAACGTCGTCTCCTCCCACTCCTTATCTAGGAAGCGGCTCTACTGCATCGCACGCGGAGAAGCCATTGTCACATGCCGATAGGGGCGTTTGGAGCGCTAACGACAACGTGCCGGCGGAGATGACGGAGAGAGCCTAGATTTAAGAGAGGGAGAAGTACACCTGCATTTGATTGTCGCGTGGCCAGTGTAGCGAGGAAACTGGGCGGACAGGCGGATTCGTTTGCAGAAGGTGAACGCTTTTGAGTTTTGACTCCTTGCATGCTGCAGCTCGTTTTGCAAACGCGGCCCACAAACGACGTGACCCTGACTGAGAAGTTGCCCCATCTCTTAAATCTAGGGTCTCTCGACCGACCACAAACCAGCTTGAGCGCGAACTCGGGGCCGTGCGCGCTTCTTTGTTTGCTTCGTGATCTGTGTCAACGTCTGGTCGGTGAGGTCGCTCTTGCACGAAAGTCCACTTTGCTCAAGCACCGATTCGGCGAATCATCGCCACTCAACGATGGAGAGTCCCGGCACAGCCGGCACCTCGACAGGGAAGACGAAGGCAATCTCCTTGAATCAAAAGCGGGCCATCCTCGACGGAGTGAGCATAAACATAAAAAATGCCAACCACCGCCGGCGTCCTCCACGGGGCCGCCGCAGCTGTCGACACGGTCTTTATGTAGCAGGATCTTTTTTCAATCTAGCAGAGGACGCATGCAGGGAAGCCTCGACCTCTTTCTGCAGGCGCGATAAACATGTGCCCGCGACAACCCGTGTTGTCTTTTTTTTTTTCATGTTATTTGTTAAGTTCTTATATAACGAAGAGATTTCCGATTCCCGTTGACTTTGTTATAACCGGTCTTGACAGTATCATCTATGAGAATGGGTCGTTTATAACACTGTCAAAGGTTCTTCGAGCCAAAAAAAAATAAGTGGTGCGCACGAAAAGTAGAAAATATAGGGAAATAATATATGGCACCGGTGCGTTCCCTCGCACCGGTGCCATATAGTCGCAAGCATGTGAACCAGTCTTTACAGTCCTTCTCGAAGAATGCCAAAGGAATCCTTTGCACACCAGCCATCTCGTAGGTCACACCCAAACTGGAAAGCTCACCTCTGTCGGTGTACCACTTTGGGTTGGCGATGAAGTCCCTGACGTCTGCGAGAATGCGCTGTCCCAGTCCCTCGTCCAGGATGACCGAGCCCAGGGGCCTCCTCTGCCTGGGGTGTCCAAACTGACGCCACTCCGACCCCACCGCTGTGTACATCACCGTCTTGCCCTCCTCCCTCTCCAGGGCGAGGGTGCGGGCTGCGGTGGCAGACGACCATTTCTGTACATCCACAGCTCTCTCGCAGACATCAGGAAAACGCGGAAGCAGCTGGTAGGAATAACTTGGAAGAGAACCCCCTGGAAGTCTCAAGAGTGGCAGCCAAGACCTAGCCACCACGTAGGCTACGGTCAAAAATACTTCCACCGAGGCCTTGTCGAACTTGTTGCATCAGATCAATGCTGTTAGTCACCGAGCGTTGCTAGCTGACGACAGAACCTAATGAAATAGCCAAAGTCTCCTAACACCGGGTCATTTTAGAACTCTGTTTCTTACCGACAGTGCCTGCAAAAGACTAGGCAAACGAATTAAGATGACCACACTAACAAATGCCGCAATACCAACAGACAAATGCCGACCATGGCAGCATTAAACAATCGGGAAAAATGTGCCGATCCGCAGAGCGAATGACATTCGAGCGATTCATTCCCAAGGCTTGGGGTGCTACAGTCTAATGTGTTACTGTAATGCTCGTCGCATAAAGAAATGCGCAACACTTTAAAGGGCAACTCCGCTCAATTCCGAAGATTTCGGGATACTGAGTGACTTCGAATTAGAAAGCCCTAGTAAAAAACACTACGTTGTTTGTTTCACGAAAAATGGGATATATATTTTGAAATCTAATTTTACACACGAGCGGAGATCAAAACCGAAACTTCGGCTCCCTCCGGCAACGTTGGCCTCGGGCCGCCAAGTACATGGCCATCACGTGGTACGAGATGTCACGTGATCCTCAGCCCAACGACGGGCGGGATTGGGGCGGGCGTGTGGCAGGCGCGAGTGTCGTCTGCACCGCACTCTTCACCACATTTTGGTGTCTACGGCATTCGAAGACGTCTGCACAACTGCGGCACAAGTCTGCGCACGTGGTGTCCGTAGTGTAGACGAAACTCCGAGAGACAATAATCACAAACGGTGAGACGACGACGGTGGTTGTGACGCGGAAGACGGCGGTAACGGCGGGACCACGGCGGGCGGCCGGACGGCACCCAAGAAGCGCGCTGCGCAGGCGCGTTACGCCACTCACGTGGACACCGCTGAGCGCCAAGAGGCAACGTTGCTGACGTCATGCGTACGCTCGCCCAGAGAAGTAAGAACAAGCAAAAGGGGGCCATGAAGATGACGTTTAGCTCAATGTTGGCTCCGCCCATGCCGTAGCCTTGACTGCGCTGTGGGTTGCGTCAGCCGATTTCGGCAACTTGGCGAGTTGCAAAGTTTGCCGGACCGTTTAAGAAACATTTAGACAGAACTGCGTCGTAATATTTGACGTGTGGTCTTCCTAGGCGATACTGAAGAGGACTGCATTGTTTTTTCAAAACCAAAAATGAAGCGGAGTTGCCCTTTAAGGCTGAAGCACGAAATAATGAGGATGAGACACGGACAACATACTTCATGTTGGAAATGCCGGGCACAGCAGAGTTCGACGACCTTCCAGCAAAACTAAAGTCGTAATACGAATAACAAAGAAGGAGAAGGAAGCACGGTACAACGCGTCTCAAACTGTTGACTACCGACCCCTTTTAGCAGGTGAAAGAGTGAGCGCATCTTTCGATGCCACCCAAAACAAGAGGGAAAATGTGTGCCTGGAACACATCTCTGATTGGTGTGAACACAGTGTCATTGTTTTGTCTTCTTGATTTCCAACTGGCAGCATCACACCTGTGTAATGCTGCAGACCACCATGCTTCTGATGTTGGCACAGTAGTAGAGTTATGTATACTCTGGGCACCTGTTTTACTGTAACTCATTCTGCAGCTGGTCATCTTAGCAGAAGCTACAGTGCATACAGGTTCAGACACCCTGATGACAGCGAAGCCCGCTCGTCCGCCGGCCCTTTCACGACCCACCGCTCCGATACCAGAATTCCAAAGCGTTCGACGGCAGCTCCTGTATTAGGGGACGCATGGGCAGTAGAGGATGTTAAACACTCCGGTTGGAGACGCTCTCCTTGTACCACGAGAGAGAACGCACCTTCCTCGAGGAGGCTGAAGTAGATGCCCTTGTCCCTCCCGAGCGCTGTGAGGGTGACTGTCTCCCAGGGCACTCCCATGTGGAGGTCCAAGGTGTGCTGCTCGCGGTTACGTTCCACACGAATCCACGTGCCTCGATAGCTGGAGAAAAGAATGATGGAGACCCAAACTTGCTATGAGGTAAATTTATCTAGTTTATACTAGGCGTGAGCAAATATATTTAGGGCAGTGGCTCAGAAAATGTGAGCTACCCAAACCAGGTATATTTTTAATGTTCGATTCAAAGACTAAAAGATTAATATTTTGTTGGAGTGAAACTTTTGGACAACAGAGGGGTAAACAGCCACCTCGCGAAGGCCTCGAGATTTGAGGCACTTTCGACCGAACTGCTCCAAATAGCAATGTTTTGCAGTGTCTTGCTTCTTGTGAATTGAAAATGATTGACAAACTTATCAGAAAACAGGTTTCCCACTCTAGCATACACCCAATTTACATTCAACTAAAATGCTGTTCTCGCAAAAGAAATGTTCTAAACTTTGCAAGATTATTAGTTTTGCAATAACAACTTCATCTGCAGTACTTGGTCAGATGTATAAATCCTTTGTTTTGCACCCTCCGCATGCCTCCTTTCTCCCAGTGATTAAAATTAACCACTCTTCTCATCCAAACTCACAAGCTTACCATTCCAAAGAAGGGAAGGGATAGAGCAGAACACTGCAACTAAGAGAAAAACTTGGGAACACCGACACACTCAGTGCGTCCGGACCAAAAGTGGTGGCAACGCAACGCCGGAGGGACGCACGTGAAGAAGTGGACGCCCACGCTGGGGATGAAGTCGAAGGAGGTTTTGACACGGCCGGTCTCGTGCTGCTGGAAGCTGGTCTCGACGCTCAGGTGCTGCGTGTGCCGGGCGTGCTTGGTGATCCACTGCAGCAGCCACTGGTAGCTCTTGTCGCGGCATGGCACCTCCAGCGTCATCATGTAGTGCCTCCGGAACAGGATCATGCCCACCTGAGCATGCCCCAAGGTTAGCAGACAGCCCCAATAATATGTATTGCAATGATACCTAATTTAAATGTATCTAACCTTTTTGCACAAATGAAACATAAAGATGGTTGAAGCTGGCAGAATGCTTTTGAAGGGAAACCATCTAGAAGCCCCCGGTGGCAGTCCACATTTCACTAAAAGCCTGTTCACACCACAGCACTGACTTTGTGCTAGATTAGATTGTACCAACAGTTGCATGTGACTCCACCTTTCTGCCTCCACACACAATGCAGTGCTAACTCGGTGCTTATTCAGCGTTGACAATCTCTGACTGCGTTATCTCTCTGCTGAGATGCATGTGTGAAGTGGCCTCAATTTTGACTGTCACTTCAAGGCTTCCAGCAACCAGGCGGACACAGATGTCTGATGAGCGTACAAAGGATATCCTGTGCTGCCAGGAAAGTGTCCTTTTCAGGCAGTGAATTTGTAGTAAAAGAGCGATGGAAAGTTCTACAGATCCCAAAGCATTGCCATTTTCTTGATCCGGTAATGTATGGCAACCTACATATAACAGTTCCAAGTTACTATTGCAACACATATCATGAAATTTTGAATAAATGCTTACCCAAAAATTACCATTTATAATATCAACATTTGCAGTTAGCTACAATGCACTTGCCAAGTCACCAGCATATAAAGCAAACATAAAGAGATATGTTTTGTTCTAACTTCAAGAATAAAATATTCTAGACAAGCCGCTCATAAGAAAATAAACTCTGCAATGAATTCTGAATGCATCAAAACAATCACACATATTGTAGAAAGCATCTGCACAGCCGGACACCTTCATTTTTTATCAGTTGGTCTGACCTTGGCTTAGCCATTTTCTGGCTTGTCCAATCTAATTCGAGGCTGTTACGAGAGGCTATAGCGCTGACAGTCGTTACTCTGAGCAATATTAAAGGGCCGGTGGAACAATATTCAATTGGAATGTTTTTCACTTTACACGAGCTTACTGGCACTAGTGGGACTCAAGGTTACTCGCACGCAACACCACTGGCCAAGAAACTCCTTTGTTGCAGTGTAATTTCAGAGACAAAAGCGATCATTTTCATTCAATCTCTCCTTTGCAAAATTTGATGACGTAAAGTGGGGATTGCAGTACACCCATATGACGATATTTGAATGCTGTTCACAGATTGGACCCGAGCATTGCGTGGGCACTCGATTTGGGCTCGTGATAATCACTAGCTGGAGAAGCATTCGGGTAGTGGCCCGTGTCCAATCGCTGCAACGACGACAATAGCCGAGCCATAACAATGTCTGGAACTCAGCGCGTGTCCTGTGCTTTGCCAACCCCAGTGCGTGGCTATGATCAACATTGGCGGCATATAATCGGCTCCAGATCACGTGGCCGCTTGTTCTGGCTGCGAGTTGAGGGGGTGAACGCTGCTCGTTTTTCTTTAATTTTGTACTGGGACTTCTAATGCGTGGGGTGAAAAACGAACGCGTGTTTCATAGGTCACTAACGTCAGGGATCCCTTCTAAGCGGTATTTGCGCAAAGTACAAAACTTGTTGCATCGCCCCTTTAAGTACTTCTTCATAGACTCCACTCTGCAATCAGCATCACAGGTCAATTCCATCCCAGGAGAAAAAAAAAATGCTCACCTGCATTCCCTTTCGTGCAAGTGCGGCTGCAGCACCGACCCCGAACAGACCGAATCCCGCACCGAAGTAGGGGTTAGAGCCCAACTGTGTGAAGTAGTCTATGATAGTCATCCTGAAAAAAAAAAATATGGTCATGCAATTAGAAATGATTAATGAGCACTATGCAAGGAAGGCACACCAGAGGTGGTGAAATGCCTTCACTTTCATGTCTTAATAAGCATGGCATATGTTACGTCTGATATAGATATATAGTCTGTAAAAGGGTAAGGGTAAAATGGAAGCTCCTCTCACCTCTTTCCACTTTAGCAGAGCAAACGCTGGAGAGGAGACGACCTCCTCTCCAGCATTCGCTATGCTAAAGGGGAAAGAGTAGGGAGGAGCTTCCACTTCACTTAAGCGGTCAAACACGAGACGGTCTAAAAGGGTCTTGTGCATTAGCCTCCTTTTGAGTTTGAGCTCGCCTTTGTGTGTCTGTACCTAGAAACATTTCTAGGTCTCAAAAAAAACGAAAAAACAGCCATTATTTTTGTGTGACTAACATGTTCCCAACATGCTAGTCAATTCCATTTTTGGTTGTTTAGGGGCGAATTTTGGAGGGTAGACACTGTCTCCCGTGGTAACTTGATGCCTCTTGAAACATTTGCGTCTTGCTTCACGAGAGTTAACTGAATGACTGTAAAAATTTGTTTGGATATTTATTCGGTCCCTGTGCGCTAGCCTGCAATCAGTAGTTTATTTCACAGTGACGCTGAAATACCTTTGTAATGTGCTGCGAAGGGTGAAGTACCAAAGCCGGCAAGTCGACTGCAAAGTAAGACCACAAGCGCAGTCACAATCGAAAGTCCCTTTATAGAAGTTTCACTTGCGTGTATGCGCGTACTAGCACCGAATTTTCAGAACTCGTACCGATGTTAGGATCAATGAAAAGACAAACACTGAACAGAACAGACATCCCGAAGTCGAGAGACTACGAGTGTGAGGGTCGAAGGAGCTCGAGATTGAAAGGGGCTTACTTGTGCTTCGTCCGAGACCGCCAACAATTCAAAACTTTTACGATGAAGAGAGAATTAAACAATCCATTTCAGTTCTCTAGAAATGACAGTAGCTTAGAGCTAACTGTAAAATCACTCGAAAAGTTTGAATGAAGATCACAGAGAGCACATGTCCAACAACGTACATTTGAGCCGTACTTAGTTTCGGTTAAGAATTGTTGATTTCCGGTTCCGGAAATTATCTACAAAAAATAATTATTTCACAATTTTATATTTTAAAATCTAATTATTTGCTTTATTTACACAACTTAGTTTTAATTATTATTAATTTAAATTAATACAACCAATAATGTCTTACATTTTCACGCTTCGCTAATTTCGCTAGATACAGCGAAATTTCATTCCTCGCCGATCATGACAATGGCCTTCGTTTCGTCATGCAAGCAATGCAAGTTTGTGTTTTGCAGCCGTAAGATCGCGGGCTGCCGAGTATAATATTCACGATTACGTACCTTTCGTCTTGTCTGATTCCGTCGACAGTTTAATACCTCTCAAGGAATTATACCTCCGATATAACGAAATGGTTAGCTAGGAAGTGCACGCATCACCGAAAAGAAACATGGCGTTGTTTTCCAGAGCCATCGCTCAGGCGTGCTGCCGGTGCGTTAAAATACATCTACCTTTCTTTGGCAAATGCAGGCCGTGCCTTGCGTTTGCACGATGAAACTTGTGTGCTGACGGGATACTTCTCGAATGTTGTCATCGGGTTTGGGGGAGCAGGTTCAGTGGTACCGCACTCTGTTTCGCTGTGTGGTACTTGATCAGGAAACAGCTGTTGAATGGTCGGTTTTCGAATTCGTTATCGACATTGTAAAACCCGAGACGTAGGGCAAAAAGAAAAAAAAAGGGGGACAGAGGCTCTTGGCGTGGCGGACAACGCTTCCTTTTAAACTTTTTTTTTTTTTTTAATTGCACATGTGGAAAAAAACAAGGAACCTACGTCTTCCGACATCAGACCTAAACATTACGGCGGATCAAGTCTTTTTCACATGAACTGTATTTACAAAAAGAAATTCCCACCCTATGCGGCTCGTGAATTGAGGCTGCGTGTATTTTGTATCCTGTGACAAAGAAACGATTACTTCGGCAATGTAATCCATCACTGAGGTCGGCATGCATTGAGAGATTAACTCCCCCCGAAAGATTTAAGCGTAACTTATACAAATCAGCATAAATGCCATGTGGACTGATCCGCTCAACATACTAGCTGTCAAAGGACGCTATTTAAAGTCCAAAGCTCATGAAAGTGGCTCAAATGTGTATGTAAGTTTATCCCAGGAAGCGGCAGATGATGCCCAGGAGTCGAGAAACTTGTCTGGATGGCTTACAAAAGCTGAAAAGGAGTGTGCCATTTCCGTTTTATGCACGCTTTGCATTGGGCTGCCAGCAGTAAATTCCCTATAAAATATATCTAGTTTAGGGACAACTTTGCATAAGTCTCTGGTGAGAGATGAGGCAAAATAGGACATGAAATAATGAGGTCAAAGCGAAGAAGCACTGTGGCTATGCTGGGAACGTATTCGTTTTGTAAAAGCTTACTTCCGTGTAACTATGAACCATCTTTCGTGAAAAAAAAAAAAAAAAAATGCACCTCAGGAAATCCTTAATAATAATTTTCAAGAACATGTATATATATATATTTTAGTTAAGGAGAGACTTGGGAAAAAGAAATAAATGGATGTGGCCCACCACCATTGCAGCCAGTGTAGGCTACCCAGAACGCTTGCCAGTTCGTTTCCTCATCAGCGGCTCGACGTGTCGCTTCCCACGCAGGGCGCCATGCAGGAGCGTCCATCCTTGGACGAGGGCACCGCAGCGCCTCTTCCAGAGACAGGCAAGGCAACCGGGCACAGAGCAGCTTCGCGCCCACCTGGTTCAGCCTCAGCAGGGGGGCACGAGCTCGCGCACGTTGACAAAGTCCCTCCTCTTCGCTCTCGGGGTGGGTTGACCCAACACGCGAATTGACAGGAAGCTGAGATGCCCACCGGTGTGTATAGCATCTCGTACCACCAACTCGGCGACGTAATGCATCATGGCAGCCGCAGTGCCGGGTCGATTATGACCTATAGTTCGTCTCACTTAAACCGTGCAGTACAGCCAAAGCTACAGGGGAGAGAGTGTATCCCGACCTGTTCAAGAGGAGGGAAAGGATGGAACGGTGGAATCTCAGCTCTTCTTTCACGTTCCTCTCTTCCCTCCTCTTTAACAGGTTGGCATATGCACTCTTCCCTGTAACTTTGGTTGTACTGCACGGTTTTAGTGAGACAGAGTATAGTATGTCTGTTGCCAATGGAGGGTGCTGCCCTTTCGTTCAAAATCTTGAGGTCTTCAGAAAATTGCATCCTTCCTTTCATTTGAGTACCACATTGACCCGAAAGTTGCACAATCTTGGCTTCACCGTTGCAGCTTCATTCCAGTCATGTTTGAGCACTCCACAACTCTCAGTTAATTATGTGCTGAAAAACTCTCTCAAGCGATCTGTTTGAAACACCCCATAGTTTCGTTGAAGCATGTTTTGCCCACAGTACGTTTTTACTTTGCCTCAAGTACCAAACCTACTGGTAACTTTGTACTTGGCTTGATCTACACTTTACGGATTTTCTACCACAGCACTGGTCTAGATTGTAGAAACCTATACAATAATAAAGAAACTGCTCATTCCAGAGCCGAGGTGGCTCGGTGAGCACTCTCGTTGGTGTTTCTCTGCAAGTGTCTCGCTGACCTCCTGTCGATGCCTGCTCGCCCTCAGTGCAGCGGGGCCTCATTCGTCGGTGCCAGCATCTGGCAGTACGAGAACATGCGCCACGAGGCCAAAGTGTACCTGGAGAACCGCCGAGTGCGCCCCTTTGCCAGGGACTACAAATACGGTGCCTTCAGGCAGCAGGTGAGCATGGGATTGGCTCACCATTGTGCCGGCCTTTGTCGGAAAGCTTTGCGGGGGCACAGCTAACACCCAATTTGCTTATTTATAAAAATATGTTCTTTTTTAATTGAACCAATTGCAAACACTTCATACGGGACAATTTTGCTCGCAACTACGGGTTGGTGATAAACTGTTCCCTAGTCTCTCTCGTGCTGCTGCTTGAATTGCTGGGATTGATTGGATCGACACTAATGAGCAGCTCAGGAATGTTTGGCAGCAACCAGCAATCGGGGATGCAGCATTTTTGTGTGGCCCCCTCTGAGTGTGGATGGTGGTACTAAATGAAGACAGTGTTTGGCTTTGTTTTGGTCTGCTTTGGATTGTTTATGTGCTCTAGCTGATAGTTCAATAGGAGTCAGTTAATATTCACAGTGCCGTTCAAAGATATACTATGAACATGCTGGGTGATTTCAGATAAGATCGACCAAAGGGTGGCTGGTCGACATTTTTAAATCAACTGATGTTTTTATATGTCATTGTCTAGTGTCTGATATAAACGAATCCACACTTAGTTTTGTCCAGAAAAAAAAATTTGGGGACAGGAAAAATCGTAAGGCGTGAAGAGGTGGACAGTTGCATTAATGTGCACTGAGGGAGGGGGCACGTTTGAAAGTGAATAACTAAAAGATTAAAGTTAGAAGAATTCTAGTAATTTTTAAAAACAAACTATAGGTACAGCTCGCTTGCAATATAAAGCAATACTATTTATTTAAATTTGATTTTTTTTTTTTTTTAAATTGCCAAACATGCCTGCTCAAACGACAAATGGCAAAATTTGAAGGCCTGTATCTCATGAAATAATTTAATCATTATTATATAATTTTCAGATAGTATTCTACTTATATATGGCTATCATTTAAAAAATAAATAAGGTATCTGAGTGATACAATAATAATGCAACACGTTTTTATTAGAAATTAATGCCGAAATAGAGTATAACGGTGTACCCAAATTTAAAAAAAATCAAAGGTGGTGTTTTTTTTTATTCTCCATCGGAATTTTTCATTGTTTGATTTTTTTCTCATGTTTACCTAAATATATCCGGACTATCGTATCACTCAGATACCTTATTTATTTTTTACATAATAGCCATATATAAGTAGAATACTCTCTGCAAATTATACAATAATGATTAAATTATTTCATGAGATACAGGCCTCCAAATGTTGCTATTTGTCGTTCGAGCAGGCATGTTTGGCAATTTTTAGAAAAATAAATAAAATTTAAAAAAAATTGAGGGTATCGGCTTCACCATATACGCCGATGATATTACGCTCTGGACTTCAGGCGGCCCACCAGGCGCCCAGGAACAAGCCCTACAGGATGGCTTGAACACTGTGGCGGATTATCTGAGAGAAGTCGGAATGGCTCCCTCTCCCGAAAAGACGACCTACGTTGTGGTGGCGGACGCAAGTAACAGGAAAAAGGGCGTGAAGAATCTCTTCAACCTATGCCTCGACGGCCGTCCCATTCAGTGTCAACGCAGCATCCGTGTTTTAGGACTCCCCATCGACGAGGACGGCGGAGCGAGCACCTGGCTTACACAAGTCACCAAAACGTGGAGACAGACCCTGGGACTCATCAGAAGGGCCACCTCCAAATCGTGGGGGGCAAACGAAAGCACCCTCTGCATGTTAGTACATGCCCTCCTCACGTCCAAGGCAATGTATGGTATAAACTACCTACGTGTCACAGGAGCACAAAAGCGCAAACTAGAGGTGCTGAACAGAGAGGCAATGAGGTTGGTCGTCGGCCTCCCCAGATTTGCCCCAATAGAGGAGCTCCACAAACACTCCAGGATCAATACTCTCGAAGATAGGGCCGAAACCCATCGCATCGCCCAAGTTCAGAGACTCGAGCGAACCAGACCCGGAAGGGCCATCCTCCAGCTGCTTGGGTACCAGCTAATGGGCCGCCCCACGATCTCTCCTCCTCCACCCCCGTGGGAGGACGAGGCAGTGGTGGACCATCGCCCCATGAAGCAGAACGTAGACAAAGACCAGAAGGGCAGAAGGAACAACGCAGCCAAAAAACACGCGGAATCCGTACAGGACGCCCGTCCCGGCTCCGAAACAGTGCACGTCTACACCGACGCAGCTATCAGAGAAGACGGAGGAGGCACAGCCATTGCATGGTTTTGTCTTAATACAGAATCTAAGGCAAACTTTGCCTTTCACAAGAAACACTCAACCAAAGAAGCAGAGCTAAGAGCCATATTATTCGCCGTGGAAGACGAGTCCCTGACTCCAGAGGGGTCCAAGCACTTATGCGTGTACACGGACTCGAAAGAGGCCCTAGCCACTTGCCGGAAGCGAGACTCCCCCAGCAAAACGGTAAAAAAAATAAAAGCTAGAGCAAAGACCCTCAAATCCAGAGGAGTTAAAATCACCATCTCCTGGGTCCCGGGCCACGCCGGGATCGAGGGGAACGAGAGAGCACACGAGGCCGCGCGGGAGCTCATTCCTTCTCCCTACCCCCCCGCAACAGGCCAAAGTGCGATTCTCGACAACCCTCCTCCCGTACTTATTCAAGTGGACTCTGATGACGAAGAGGAGCCTGACTGGAACGAGGAGGCGACCCTTGCCCGCCTCGAGCGACGAAGGGTCCTGCGCAATAAGCTACCTGAAGACGATGACCCACTGCCAAACGGGTACGGTCGGTGGGCTACAGTGCGTCTTCGGAGACTCCGAACCGGAACGGCCGTCTCCCCAGCAGTCCTGACTAAGTTCGAGAGATGTGCGCTAAAGACAGATGCAGAAAGAGAACACGCCGACGACGGATGTTGCAGACGATGCGCAACTGGACAGCAAGCCACAAGTGCCCATCTCTTATGGGACTGTGTGGAACTCAGCCGGACGCGGGAAGAAGCAATGCGAAAACTGCAACCTAAGCTGCGCCCGGGATGCCTTCGGGACTGGATACACCCGAGGGGCGCACCGCAGCACCGCAAAGCCATATTGGACTCCCTTCTTGACTTTGTTGCGAAAGCAAACATCCAGGACTCCATCTGATTAGAGACATTTCTGGTACCCCCCTACCTATCCACACCCCATTCCCCCACCCCTTCTCTCTCCGATGTCAGTGGACAATTGATTAGAGAGAGTCGTAAGCGCTTTACTTGTTTTTTTTTTTATTAATAAAACATGTTCAATCAATCAATCAATATATTTCAAGCAAACTGTACCCATAGTTTGCATCTAAAAAGTATTAGAATTCTCTTAATGTTATCGTTTTAGTTATGCACTCTCAAACATGTCCCCTCCATCAGTGCGCGTTAATGCAACTGTCCACCTCTCCATGCCTTACGATTTTTCCTGTCCTCAAATATTTTTTCTGGTCAAAACTAACTTTAAATTTGTTTATACCAGACACTAGACAATAGCATATAAAAACATCAGTTGATTTAAAAATGTCGACCAGCCACCCTTTGGTCGATGTTATCTGAAATCACCCTGCTATTATTGCGTAAGCTTGTGTCTGAATGGTGCGAGATAAACACATTTGTAAGGGTGATGATGAAAAAATTTAGTGCGTTGCTCTTTCAGCACCTGCTGCATGTGAACGTGCGAGACGGAAGTTTCAGCTGCTTCAACGTCAAGACGTTGGGAAAAGTTGTTTCATCTGAAGTCAGTTAGGGTCCTGCATCTTTTTGACCGAGTAGACTTCTCTTTCTAATAAGCTGACTATGATACTTAGAGAACAAGCAAGCTTGTGACTGTTCGTGCTGACAAACAAGTATACTCTAAGCTGGTAGGAACTTCCTAGAGGCCTCAAGAGTGGCAGCCTTCGTTTCACTGAGAGTCTTGACTTTGTATCTTTTTATGATTTAAAGTCGCCACTTCGAGTCTGTAGCACTAGTCACTCGAATGCTTGCGTTGCCCCCCCTGTCGCAGCTGAACCAGTGGTACAATGGCCTTAGCGAGGGCACCAAGGTAGCCTATGCCATCATTGGTATGAATGCGGCCGTCTTTCTGATGTGGCGGGTGCCCAGACTGCAGCCGACCATGGTGCGCTACTTCAGCTCCAACCCTGCCTCCAGTGAGTCATTGCCATTCAACAAGATAGACACAGCTGCGTTCAGGGTGTAATGCCTTAGGGCGAGTAAAGATATTTTTTTTGCTCTTCATCTAACATTAGCATTACTCGTATAGCAGGGAGTGCATAGAAGATTTTGTTTCTGCGGACGAGTTTTCGCAGAGAAAGCATAAACGAAGCTTGCATTTCTTTTTCTCGTCTACCCGTCTTTTTTTCTTTCAAACAGATGGTTGCGGATGATGTGAAGCTCAAGAAAGAGTTATCTCTCAACAAGCGATAATCTGCCTACTATACTTTGTTTCGGCTTAATGGGGGGACATTACCCAAGAGGGTCAACTTTCGAACCTATGGCTTCATATGAATGAAATTTACAGTATATACTGGCAAGGCAGAATGCAGTGCAAAGTTTTATCTGTGCACGTAAATTGTAAAATAAATTATAGTCGTCTTTATCAGGAACACACAGACTGTTTATAAAAACTATCGTTAGAAAACTAATGTGATACCCAACATTTTTCTACTCTATATCTGCTGCAGAATGCCTGGAGAGTGCAACTGCGAAAACAAAATTTCCCAAAAAGTAATTTATTTTATGCTAACATCGCAGTGAAAAATCAAATAATGTTTTTGCCTTCTATGTCGTCCACAAAATCTTAACATCTTTCATAAAAGACATCTACAAAGTGAAAAAACAATTCCACAGTTGCATTGCCCATAAAATTTCAGTTAGGAAAAACAATGAGTGAGTCTTTCCTCTTGCCCCATTAACAAACGATAGTTTTCCTAAAGTGAAATTTATGACAAAAAATGGAATGGAGAAAAATGCGTTCAAAGTGTTCCAACACCTACATTTTTTTTTAGGCATTGGTGGGCCGAAAATAATTTATAAAAATTAACTATGCAGTGTAAACTAATGAAACTTTCTGGGAATACTCTCTAGATGTTGGTGGATGTAAATATGGCATTTTTCAAAATCAGCTTTTTTTGCAGAAATTGCAGAAACGCGAGCTCCGGGCTTCTAGCGTCACTGCCTGAGCACGAAAAAAAGACGCACCAGCACCACACCAGTGATCACGAATAACACGTACCAAGGCAGTGCAAGCACTGTTCAGGGCCATGTGCTTGCCCTTGTAGCATCGGCTCTGTCTATACTCTGTTTCACCTTATGGTGTACCGCAGGAAAGGCTACAAGCGCGCGCTCCTTGCTCGAGGGCACATCTCGGCGGCACAAGCTCTCGTGCGTCAAGAGCAGCTCCCAACGCTATGAGCTCGCGCTTCTAGCCTTCTCTGCGGTACAACATAAGGTGAAACGGAGTATAGACTTAAGCTGAAACGAAGTATAGTTAAACCAGAAGCAGAGCACAGTGAGGCCACACAAAACTTCAGAGGTTGCAAAAGATTAATAAAGAAAGCGCCGCAGCCACTTCAGGCCAGGTCGTTTGTCATGAAGGTCCTGGTGACGTTGCAATGAGACAATTGCATCTGGGCAAGAAGGATTATCTCCCTCTTGCTATTTATATCGTTGAGACGTCAAGAATGGAGCAGACAGTTAGTCCACAGTTTTCCTCTTCTTCTTGGTTCCTTTAAACGCTTCACTTACTTTTTAACCTTAAATTTGTAAGAAACTGATCTGTGCAATTATAGTGATGTAGCCAACAAAGTTTCGTCCAAATTTGCATACTATGTAGGCAAACTAATTTATAATTTTGAAAGGAAAACTGTTTCTGCGCAACTTCCTCGGTGTTCGTTTGAGAAGCCACTGAAGTGACTACCAGGTCAGCTGCACGGTTACACTTGTGTCGCAATTTCTGCTGCGTTGCGGTAATGTAACAACAATGCGTCTCTGAAGGCTGGTCTCGTGTCTGTCTTTGGCCTGGTGTGCAGGATCCGTGTGTCTTCCAATGTTGCTGTCGACGTTCAGCCACTCTTCCCTGCTGCACCTGTGTGCCAACATGCTGGTGCTGACCAGCTTTGCACCAGCGGCTGTGGCACTCTGGGGCAAGGAACAGTTCGTGGCTATGTACCTGAGTGCTGGTGAGACATCCTTTGTCGCAGTGAGCCTTCGTGTTTGGGCAGTTTGAACGATATAGCCCACCGTAACTGTGCAAACGATAAGAGTGCCGTGTGTCCTTTCCGCCTTCTACCCAGCCGAATTGGTTGAAATGCCCGTTGACGATGGCCGGTTTGTCGTCTGCTATCAGGATCAGACACGTGCTTTTTGTTTTTCTTTTTTTACCACAATGATTTTGTTGAAATGCTTGGATGAATCCAGATGGCGCTGCAGTCGAACAAAATAGCGCCACCCAGAGAGCCCTCATTGGAATGGTCTATAGGTCCCTATCAACCTCCAGCCATCTTGAAAAGTGAACTTAGTCCTGAGCTATAGTGCAAAAAGACGTTTTGAAACATGAAGCTCCTTGATATAAAAAGGGGTTTAATTTTTAGCATGCAGTAAGAGCCTTATGTAACCATAAGTTGCTCCACTACTAATCATATAGTAATTTATGCCCATTGTTGTCTCTTTTTTTTCCACAGGTGTACTGTCTTCCTTCGCCAGTTATCTTCACAAGGTGGCAACAAAGCGGCCAGCGATGTCCTTGGGAGCGGTTAGTCTCGTGTCGTGAATGCGCTAATGCTTGCTTGCTCTTGCCACCATGTACAAAATTTTGTGAAGAGGCAGGAAACAGATCATCAACCTTGCAACAAAGATTGTGGTGCTCGTAAAGGTGGAACTGGCACTGCAATGTTTGAATACTATTGATGTACATCTATCCCTTATTGAGCCATAGTTTCAAACAAAGGACGTGCCATTGAATGAACCAAAAAGATCAGATCACTCAGTGTAGCACGCTGGCATTTTATGTGGAAGTGGCCTTAAAAAATGACACGCAAACTCAATCTCCCGCAAGTCAAAATGTTTGTTTTGTATCGTCTTCTCCCGTGCTACAATGAAGAAAAGGGGTGGCTATGAGGGGAAGGTACGGCTGGGGGCGGGGCACAAATGAAAGAAGCTAAAGGGGAGAACATGAAGCACATATCCATTAAAATTTATGTTTTCAGTAAATTCCACGTCAGATTCTGCATTTGAGTCGTGCTATAGTAGCATTTATGCGGGATTCCAGTGCAGTTCTTACTTTTCGATGCAGAAATAATTATAACGACACCTATCTAGGGTAATTAATGTAAAGAATCCTTTAATTGTCGGCGATGTCTAAAGCGAGCTAACAGATTCCGAAAACGCTGCATTCCTCACTTGGTTTGTCGGGACGGTGTCCGACGTTTGTCCCTGAACTTGTGCTGCCAGTCCGGAGCCATCCTGGCCGTGATTGCAGCCATGTGCGTCCAGTATCCAGATGCCCAGCTGGCCATCATCTTCCTGCCTTTCTTCACCTTCTCCGCCGGAATAGTGAGGCCCATTCTTTCTCCCCGAAAGGCCCGTTTGCATGTTTGCGTTTGACTGCGACCGACTGCGTGACAACCGCTTGGAACCAGGGGGGTAAAGACGGGAGCAGCGCGTGGCAAATCCTGAGCGCTGACATTGGGGGTCCCAAGAGGAAGAACGAGAAGGAGGGAGACAGAAGGGCAGAGAAAGAAAGCAAACGATAGGTTAGGCACACTCGTTTTGCCCCAGTGACTTGAAGCTGTTCGAGTGCTTGTCAACTTTATTTATTTTGAGACAGTCCGCAACGCCTGTGTTTTCCTGCAAACTAAGCTAGAAGAAAAAAATGACCGCATCTCCACGTGGTGAATGATGTTGATTGGGGCGAAGCTCGGGTGGTGCTGATGATACTGATTTTGGTCGGCGTTGACGCTTTGCCGCCACTTCCCGAGCTCTCAACTCCGGGTCCGCTTGGCGTTTTTGACTCTGTGCAGCAGCTTCTCGCGCCCTGGTCTCCGGAGCAGCTTGCTGTCTACGTAGACGCTGAGGCGCTGCATGCCGAGCTTTTCGGTCCTTTTCATTCATGGCAGTAGGAGAATGTGTGGTTTTCTTCTTTTTCTTTTTTTAAGCAGACAGATGGGATGGCATCTCAGAACCCCCTACTCTTTTTTTCTTCTTTTTCTTTTTTCATAATTTTTTTTTCATCTTTTTTTTTCTAATCTTTTTTTTTTTTTTTCCCTACACGAGCATGTGAGCATGTGCTCACGTGCTCGTGAGCACATGATCTCACACGAGCACCCGACCGGACGGACATACGGACATGGCTAGCCCCTAAGGAGCTTCGCCCCTAAAACTAGGCACTGACCTTACAGGCGACGTTTTGCTGCTCCTTTGCGTATGTTAAGGCGTCGCCAGCGTTATGGGCCCATCGGGACTGCCCACTGGGACCTGCGCCTATGCCCTGCTGTTCCAGAGCGGCCAGAATGCTTGGGACCTTTTCCTCTCATTATATTAACTCTAAGCTTTTGACTGCTTACAAGGAGATAGCACATCAGTGCCATCCATCGGGTAGCCCAGGCTTAGGTATGTCTGCGTACATTTCCTTATGCGTCATCCTTTCACCGGGGGCTGGAAATAATTCGGACAATGATGTGGCACCTCAAACCGGGTTCCTAGGCACTTCAACTGTGACTGCCATGGCACCATTTTTTTTTTTTCTTTCCTTGTGGTGCATAGTTTTTACAGAAGAATTTTGGCAAATGTTTAGTGAAACAATTTTCTTTAGTATATGGCATAAAAATTGCTTAAAACTTGTGTGCCATGTTTTTTTTTTGTTTTTTTGTTACTTCTACATGAAAGAAGCAGGAAAGGGAATAAGAAACTTGCAATGTGGTTGTACCGCACAAGCTTTACGTGCTGACAGATCTCGTTTCCATGAAACAGTAGTTGCGAACCTGATGCCTGTTGCAAACAAGTTTGACATGTTGAGCACTTTGGTCGCATCTCTGCCAGGCTTTGAAAGCGATAGTGGCCATGGACGTGGCAGGCATCCTCCTCAAGTGGCAGCTCCTGGATCACGCGGCACATTTGGGTGGCTCCATCTTTGGCATGTGAGTGCTAGTTTGCAACCAGTTCATCGAACACTCTTTCTAAACCTTTCTCACAGTGTGTGTGATGTCAAATAAGTTCTGGGGTGAATCTAAATGCCTGTACTTACCTGTCTTCATTCCTGTATGTTTCACGTTTTTATTTCCTTTTTTATTTTATTTCATGAAAATTGTCGCATGTACAGGAACACGAGCTCTTTTTCTGTGCATTGAAATGTTTGTATGAACCTCCAGATGTATCTTGTTAAAACGGAGGTTCGGGCGAGTTGGTTGTTCATGACTGACAAGGAAACAGCGCACCCTCAAAACAAGCACTCTAAAGTTTTCATGCACACAAAAGAAAGAGCCACTTACACAGCGCTGTGTAAGTGGCTCTTTCTTTTGTGTGCATGAAAACTTTAGAGTGCTTGTTTTGAGGGTGCGCTGTTTCCTTGTCACTCCAGATGTAGGCATTGATTGTGCAGTGTGTCGAAAAATGAGGGCACACTTTTAGCTGCATTAAAAACTTTTTTTTTTTTTTTGCCTCGTTGCAGAGCCTACATTCTTTATGGGCAAGAGGTATGGAAGAGGAGAGAGGTGGTGATGAAGACCTGGCATGACATCTCTTTCTACATCAGGGGGAACTGAACCAGACATAGCTGCCCACTGCCCTGGCTAGTGGTAGTTTTCTTTACCTGTTTGCACACTTGGACTATTTTAGTAAACACAGCAGCGATGAAAAAAACTTCTACTCGTTTTAGTGTGTGCAAGATTACAGTGTATGTATGCTTTGGACCGAGCTTTTGCCCCCAACTTTGAATGCTGAGAAGTGTTATGGTAATGACGATTATGCCTTGCTTCTACTCATACGAGAGAGTGTTACTTGAAAGAGCTCTGCCATGTGCTAAAAAAGGTCTAGAATCTGTACAGTATTGTTACGTTTGCAGTGTCTGCGCAGGTGCCTTCTAGCAAGCGGGCAAGGTGCCGAGAGTTTCAAAAAGCACTCCTGGTGCCTTGCCTGCTGCTGCCAGTTGCATCGAAAACTCGTTCTTCCTCGTCGCTAGGCAAATCCTCGCCTCCTCGCTGCTAGACAAACTCGCTCATGATTGCTAGACAAACATGCTCATTTCTAAGCACGTCTCTCCTCGGCGCTAGGTATAGGTGCACCCACTCCTCGTTGCTAGGCAAGCCCCCTCCTCGTGTCTAGAGCAGAACTAAGTGGACAGTTGGTTTAGGCACTTATAGCAAATGCACAAAGGCGACAAGGGTCGTGATGATGCTCTTTTTGCACTGCCCGATTGACTCCGTCGGGTCGTAGCACTGGCTGGGTTTGGAAACGGAGTGTAGGCCGTGCAAGTTTGTCTCTCCTTGCGCACATTGTGCGTTTGTTTACCCCCAAAAAAGCACACAGGCTTTCATTTTCCCCCGACCTCAAGCGACGAATGCGCGCGCTTGGCTACCTCGTCGTTGCTCACTCCCTGGGCGTTTTTTTATATTGCCCTTTCATTGGCATCCCCAGCTTGCGTTCCGATGTCCCAAAGATGCGTTCTGGAACACTCGCTCGGCGAATTTGCAACTTTGACGACTTATAGGTGTCACCACTTTCGACAAAATATGGCGCCCAAAAACGTGCCGGGCCGTGCCGCCTGCCGGCTCAACGTACGGTTTTAATCGGGCAAGCATTTGCTTCGAAATTGTTTGCCCCAATATTTATCCGCTACATTCCAAACCTGCGGCGGTGTTGGTGTAAGCGGGCTTCCAAAGGCTCAGCCTTCGCGAAAGCAACGGAAGGGCTGCCTACTCTCCTACTGCACAGATAAACGTTGTATGCGCAGTGTCTGGTTCACGCGGTTGGGTAGGTCGCCTTCAGAGCACCCCAGCAACACGCTGATACGAAGATAACGACAGAGTCGGCAGGACAACTGTTTCATCAGGGCCAACCACCGACAAGGAGCAATCGCTGAAGCTGCGAGAGACGAGCAGAAATCGGGAAAGGACCCGTTTCGGCCCCTTCAGTGTTTTCCCGCTGTACTCTGTGTCACTAGTTGCGTGCAGTACAGGCGAAGGCTACGCCAGGCGAGGGGAGAAAGGGCAAGCACTAGGAATGCTGGGGGAGGAGGAGAGGAACCTGCTCTCCTCACTAACATTCCTAGTGCTCTCCCTTTCTGCCCTCGTCCTCCCTTGCCCTCCTCTCCCGTCCCGCCTTCCTAATACTCGGCCTTTCTCTCTTCGCTTGGCGTTGCCTTCGCCTGCACTGCACACAACTAGTGACACGGAGTATAGGTGCGGTTCAATTTGCTGGAGTCGCAAATGGGAATATCCTTTTTTTTTCTTTATTTGATGCTTCAGCCAATAACACTGAAATGAGGGCATTCGGGTCTCAGTTCTGGCGCAAAGTGGACGTGTTAGGGCCTCACGGCTTCCTGGCGAGGAGCAGGAAGGACTTTGCATAGTCGCTGACCGAGTGGAAGTACTCCCGGTCCACGATGGTCCACTCGAGGTCGAGGAAGCCGCAGTCCCGGAGCACCTTCTCCAGGCTCTCCTTGGTGAGGGTGACGCAGTTGAACCGGCCGGCCTTCGTGTCCCAGTGGGTCATGCCCAGCACCCCATTCATCAGCAGGTGGCCCCGCCGTTTCAGCAGGCCCTGGATCCTGCAAGATGCCAGGATCGTGTGTCTAGACCTCGCCGCCGCCATACACTAACGTGTGGCTCCGACGTCATGCCGCTGCGGTGGCGCTGCTGTTGGCGTGGCGCATGCGCAGATGCTTCACCTCGCGCGATTCTGGTTTCTGCACGTGTGCAGTGCCCACACTGGATGTGAGCAAATGCAGGCTTGTTTGTAAACGAAGCGTTTAAGAAAAGCGGGAAGATAAGCTCCTCCCGCAAAGCCCTTTCCACTTTACAGAGCGGATGCCAGATATCTCCTGAGGTACACACCATAGGCTAGAAAGCCTACGATAGCGAGAAAGAAGCCACAAGAGCTAGCACAACTAGAGTGCCTTTGTGCGTTTGCGTCTCTCCGCGCGACTTTTCTAGGAGGCCTGGTGTGCATGCGCGCTTGTGAAGTGAAGGCGTGGTTCGAGGCAACATGCTCGTGCTTGCTCCATTGGCTTCACCTAATGTAGTATAGCCGCGTTTTAATGGCCCAACCAATGGGCATATCAAGAATAGAGAACAGCTCGGCTACAGATGGCAAGAGCTATCTTTCACTCTCTAAATGGTGTCATCCACCGCAATCGTTTACCAGCTAGCCTGCACCATTACCCTTATTTCAGTGTTGAGCATGCGAAAAATTCGAGTATCAGAAAGCAGCAGTGCGAAGGCTATATGGATGCGAGCAAAGTCTACTGTCCCCTGACCCTGACTGAGCTAGCGAATCGGTGGGCCATGGCGGAGGTCTCATCCAGTCACGGGCATACCTCTTGATGACCTTGGCGTAGGTTTCCAGATCAGGGATGACAGCCTCGAGCAGCAGCGAGGTGACGACCACATCGAACATGTCATTCTGGTCGTACTTCTCGGGAAGGAACTGGCCCTTCTTGCGGTTCAACAGGTCGCAGGACACCACATCTGCCACGCAGCTCTTGAGCTGCTCCTTCAAGGCATTCCCACTGCAAGAGCAAACAAATAGCATTGTATAGCTAGAACAGCCGTTGCCAGGGTATGCGGCACAATAGTTAATTACGGTTTTTGCCATTCGACCACAATTCCCAATCTACAAATAGAAAAAAAAAAAAAAACTCGTGGACTTTATCAAACCGGATGGAACGTGCTTGTAGCTTCACTCACGGCTTGTCGGCGAGCGTGGCGGCCGATGCGAGCATATCGTTGAGGTTCAACACATTGTCCTGGTCGTCCTTCAGCCACCCCTGGATGATGGTCTTCGTCTGGTCAAAGTAGTGGGCGAGTACCATGCACTCCACGTTGCTGGTCAGGAGCAGCGGAAACTGGACCATAGGTCCGCAGCCAAGGTCCAGGCCCAGGGCTCCTCCAACCGTCCCTGAGGCATCGGCCGATCGGTTAATTAGCCCCTTTCACTCCGCCACGCTTGACAAGGTTCTGCTGTTCTTGACACAACCTTCTTTGATTTAGCCCAACATGTCTGTGGTGCATTACCTGCTGTGTTACTCCACGTTTTTTTCTTTTTTTTTTTTTTGAGACAAATTATTCAAATAACATTTTGGAACAAGTCTTGCCACTTCTCTTTGAGGAGTTGAACGAAAGTGCGACGGGCAAGAGCGAAGGGCTGCACAGAGTTGCAATGAAAACGACTCTCCTGCAGACAGCAGCAGCCCTCTCGGTGGCAGAGATTTTAATTGTGCCTTCATTGCAACAGATGCACAGCCTGCAGCGCGTGTGTTGAAAGGTCACATAGCTTCTCTATCTTTTGACTCTGGTTTCTGCAATATTGAAAGTCCATCTGCTATAGTCCGCTGCAACTCAAGAAGGTAGGGCGAGGGTAAGACAAGCCGGGGAGGAGGAAGCAGACGGAACGCTGGAGAAGAGGGGGAAACCTTCTCTCTTTAGCGTTCCATCTGCTTCCTCGCCCTACCTTCTTGAGTTGCAACAGACTATAGCATGTTCTTTTAATATCAAAATTTCTGGCTTTTTTTTTTTTAATTAGATGAGTTGTGCACGTTTCACCTGTTAAACAGATAGCGCCTGAATTCCGCATTGAAAATTTTGGGGACCGCTAGGGGTGCTGCTTTTGTCAAACTGGATTTTCAGGTCGAACTTTCGGGGTTCGAACCGGTTCGACGAACCTTCAAACTTTTAACCAGATTCGACCAGTTCGACTTTGTGGACAGTGTAGCCAGACCTTGATCCAAGCATGTCTAGGTTTGGATAATTTTTTTTTTAGGCAAAGGGTTATTTTAATTTTTTGAACAGTTGCAATTAAAAGAAACTAATTATAATCACTGAAGAAGTTAATAACTCAATTTTATCTGAAATAACCAATCTAAACTTGAGGAAGAAAACGAAAAGGGACGGACAAACACAAAGGGACAGACACAAAAAAATAGAAGTTTGTGTGCATCTGTCCCTTTTCGTTTCCTTCAAGTTTAATTATCCCTCTCAAACCGATCGTTCTGTCCTTAAACCAATCAGTGCTGCCCTTAAAGGGGCCCTGCAATCATATTTAAGCGTCTGCCTTTTTTGCAGTTTCCACGTCTCTTGGGGTTCGGGCAAGCCAGCGGGCACGGAGAGAGTAACTAAATATCAGTGCGTCATATTTTAACCGGACGACGCGGAAACCTCCTCCACCTACGAGGGCGACCCGCGTTGCCAAAAGTGCGCGAAATTTGACGTCTTTGGTCCTGGGCTTACTACTGGTCAGAGCCGCTAAAAGCTTTTTTTTTAGTCGAGGTACAAAATATAAGTGTCGCGAACCGTTTCAATTATGTATGAAACTAGTTTTTGTTCAGTATTTTAGATCAGAAAAGAAACAAATGCAGTTTATGAAGTACGGAAACAAAAAATGACCCGTCGACATACCCGCCACCAAGCGGCGGAAAAACGGCGCATACTAGAAAGGGCTAGTGGGATGAGGCCCCGACGAACGGCGAGCATAGAAAGGTCCCGGATGTACGCGGCGGCGCTGCGATCGTATACCGGCTCGAGGATCCGACCGGTTCCGAGCGTTCCGAAGGCTTTCGGCGCGGGCTTTGTTGGCAATTTGGCCATTTGGCGGTATGGCAGCGCGAAGTGGCTCCCGTTCTGAACTGATCTTTACCCCGTGTTTGCTGTCGTTTGTGGCCAATGAAGTGTTATGCCGAATTAGTCTTTAATCGCGCAGCAAATGCAATGCGAGCCGCCCTGGCCGCCCGCTTCATACAGCCTATCCAACACATGCTTTAGTGGCGCCCTCTCGAGCCGTCGACATGGAGTGCGGCAGCTGTGAACGCTTGATGAGCCCACTACCCCTCCTCTAGTTCACGGCCACTCAAGCCAGGACCTACGACGTCATGAAAGAGGTTATTTTTTGCTTGTTTTTGTAATTCTAATTTGCCTATAACTTTTAAAATAAAGCGAAATTTGAGAAAAGAAAAGTTTCATTAAGTTACTACGTTCAGTGCGCTCAGGTTCGGTGCAAATTAAAAAACAGTAAAAAAGTCATTGCAGGGCCCCTTTAATTCATCCCTTCGCCATCATCATCCGATCCAAAGCCAACTGGCCAGCCTGTCGCGCATGCGCATAGCAGTCGAACCTGAGTCAAACCTTTGTCGAACTTTTCATAAGAAGTTCGAAAAAGTCGAACCTGGTCGAACGATGTACATAATATAAGGAACATTGCTATCAAAGCTACTGCGGCTTTTTTAGATGTGAAAACTTTGATTCAGGAAGGCCAGAGTAAAACTTCACGAAATCATTCGCTGGAAATGCATTCTACATGCCATTATCTCTTTGGGGATCAGCTGATCAGCGAATTTTGTCTCGTAATCCTCCTGAGCTTGGCCGAGGTCTGTCTTGAGCAAAATTTAGAAAATGTGTATGTCGTTCGAGTATTTTGCAAAATCGGGGAATCCGACTCCAACCCTGCTGTATGGATTGCATACTATCATACAGATACTCTCTTTATAGAACAATGTGCTCGTTCCTCCTATATATACATTTTCCGCAAAGGAAAATTATGTAGATTCTTTATTGATATATAAATTCTTTGTTGGTAGAGTTTCCTGGTGTGGGGACACCGAGCTTTAGCTCGAAAAGGTTTGCGTCTAGGAGCACCACCACGGGTTTCTCTTTGTTCAGTTAGAACAGTGCCAAGTCGCACACCCAATCACGACCAAGAAGGCTCTATGAGGACGTTTTTACGAAGCTAAAAAAGAAAATAGCAAGGCTCTCGCTGTTTTTGTGTAGTACTGGACAGCTCCATAATAAGCCCCTGTGTACGACAAAACTGTTGAAATGAACGATACGTGGTACAAGTCGTGATTATAGACTCGGTTATTGGTTCCTGATGCATCACTTTGATGTACAACAATTGCCGATAGATGAACGTGAATACAGAACTCCCAGGCGTGCCATTTGGAAATTAATACGTTCCATTACACCACATTTGCCGCCAAGCGCCATTGGTCCTAAAAGAAGGAAGGAATGCAAAGTTAACTTGGGGTATTTTGTCCCGGTTTGCAACTTTGCTTTGGGGGAGAAGGATGGAGTGTGTGTGGAAGGGGGGGGGGGGTATTTTTTGGTAGCGTGCCGGGGGCCGCATGATATTAGGGAATTGTAGTAGACCGTTTCTGCTGCCCACTAAGCACCTGAATAGCGCTCTGTAATCCGCCACAAGACCTTGAACTATGCAGAGAAGGCTGGCGGCGCGCATGTGCAGCTACGGCGTTTTCTTTACGGATACGGTAGCGGAGGAGAAAAACGATCTACTACAACTCCCTATTGCCTCGCGGGCCGCATCCGGCCCACGGGCCGCGGGTTGCCGACCCCTGGTCTAGACATTTCCGGGGTTGATTATTATCTAAATTCGGGTTTTTTTGTTTGTTTTTTTAACCTTGCCGATATTTTTCACGTCGCTCCAAAACAAACGAAGCAGCAGAAAGGCCGCGATAAGGAAACCACGAGCAGGGGGAAAAAAACGCCAGAGAGAGAGGAGGACAACCACAAAAAAAAGGGGGGGGGGGAACTAATTAAAATCATCTGATGAGCTAGTTGGGTAAACATCACTAAAAATAGCACAAGGACGACGGAAGGAAGAACGAGAAGACAGGAAAGAGGGAGGGGGAACGTAGGTACCCGTACGAAAATGTCAGATACACAGGCCGGAATGAAAAATGCCGGTTCCGCCTGACCCAAAATCGGGGCACCAGTTTGTATCCAGCCTGGAACCGCGCAGTTCCAGAGCGCATCGGGAAGTTCCGGCAGGCAAGCGGTATCCGAGTTGTCCAAGTACACAAGCGGTATCCGAGTTGTCCAAGCACACCAGCGCCAAGCGCATCCAGATACCGAGCCAAAGTGCAATGGGTCGGCGGCTTCATACTATATGAAGATCCAAAGCCGAGGTCAGTGGGTATCCATCCAGGGCAACGATGGGCGCGTCAGTATCCGAGCGCTCGCAACGCGAACGTCGCCGCCGGGCGAGCGCCGGCCGACAGTCCGACGAGTGCGAAGAACCTAAACTCTCGGAGCGCTGCCGCCGACTGCAGTCTGCAACAAAGTGAGGAGTGCGCGCGGAGAACGCCTGCTCGCAGCGCCTGCGTAGCGGATGCGCCTGTCCCTAACACGTGACCTGCGCCGACCCCCCCCCCCCCCCCCCCCCCTCCTCTAGTCAAGGATGTGAGCGCCCGCTGACTGGGAGTGGAACCAAAGGTAATGGATCGGATCCACTCATCACCGTGCAGTTCTAGTGCGTTGCGTCTCGCTGGATCCGACTGGTTACACTCAGAAGCGCGCAGTACCAGATCGGATTCGCGCGGATCTGAACTGTCCACAAGTTTAGAACCGCGCGGATCCGAGGTGGAACCGCTCCGATCTGACATTTTCGTACGGGTGGTTTCGTATGATTACTGTTGTCACGTGACTGCGCCCTCACAACGTGCAAAAAAGGCGTCCGGAGTTAGTCTAACTGCTCGGTCGGGGTCACGTGGTGAATGGGGGAAATGACCGTCGTCCTGCGAACGTCCCTGCCTTTCCGCCTGCTTTTCTCCTTGCCACGCGAAAACGCAGAACACGCGCACTTGCGCACGCTACAATCTAGAGTCTAGACTCTCTAAAAAAATTTCATCGCTCATTGCGTGCATGGCGCCCACTCAAATTTCACCATAGTATCGCCTTTCTTTTCCTTTCGCCGTCAACTCCTCATTAGTGGGGAAGGGGTCACATGCGCCCAATTTTACAGCGAAGCTGTTTATGTCTACGGATCCGTGGCTTTTTCATGTGCGTCAACAAAAACTCGGGTCCCGAATTTGATGCAAAATCGCTTCATTCTATGCAAAAGCTTATACGTCTCATCACTTGGATGTACATTTTCAGTAGATTAGTTATGAATAGGCACCATTTTCAAGATCAATAAACTCTCAGGTAGATAAGATTTCTCAAAGATTTGCCGCTGCGCGACCCGCGTCGGCCATGTCTAAGATCGCACTGCCCTCTCTTTGTCGTCGTTCGAAGAGCTTGCGTGCCTCATTTCCTTTCCTTCTGCTCTCCCGGGGTGGCGGTCACATGTCTACTTTCCGCCGGGTGGCGGTCCCGTCGCGCATGTCTAGTTTCCTCCGGCTCCTCGGGGCGGCGACAGTCGTCCACGCGAACATATATGTTCGTACCTTTGTTCAAAATTCTGTGTCGGGCGCTAAACAGCTTCGCTGGTCATCCACCTATACAGAGTGGAATGGCTCATGATTTTAGTTCTGCGCTTGCGGTGAAGTATGTTTCGCTTTGCACTCGCGAAATGGAGATCTTGCACTGAAGTATGACGACCAGGAAGCTTCTTGACCCTTTGGCACTGCGTGCCACTGTAGATTTTTGTAACTGCGTTATTTTTATGACGCGAGCACAGTTAGATAGCCCCCGTGAGCAAGCAGAAGACACGATGACGACAATCAAGCGTGCGCTCGCTTCCGAGGGGTCCGGGAGACGCACGACGGCGGATGCGTGGTGACCGCATACCGCCATGTGAGTTGTGCTAACCAGACCTTTCGGCCTGGTTAGCCCAACTGCGCTATCAATTTTGACAGCAATTGTAACTACAGTTACTCTATTATGCCGATCAATGTGAGTGCGGTGCTTTCTCGGTTCCTCCTCAGCCGACCGCATTCCGTCCGGAAACGAATAGAGCTCTGTAGTAGCGCCAGTCTGACGATGCAGGTGGATTAGCCTGAGGAGCTACTTCTCGTAAAATTAAAGCAATTCTCATCTATTCTCAATCGTCTCCCGCCATCTAAAAATGCTTACCGTAATATCCAGAGAGTTGCCCCACCCCTGAAAGATAACCCGCCCCCTATTTTTGGCATGTTTTCTTTTTTTCAGGAACACCGAAATGTTGTTTACTTCTAGTAATTGCAGGTTCCTGGCCAATGGTGACCTCGGCAGAAATGGTGTTACTTAGCCACGGCGAGAGAAAAGCGTACATAGCTTACTGAGAAGGACAGTCGTCTTTGGTTGATCGACCCTCCCTGCGACCACAGAACCCAAAAACAGCATTGCTTCAACTTTTTTTTTATCGCACACCGAAAGTTAGCTTACTCCTAATTTTCACCCGATTTGCCTTCAATTTTAGGTGGGCTATTTCTCGGAATATTACAATATATTGTAAAAAAACTATAGAAAACGTTTACAATTCCCTGTAATGCCGAATTAGAGCGCAGCGCTTGTAGAGGAGAAGGGGAGGGCACGGAGACTCGAGGGTATGCCCCTCCTCCTCCTCCCTGCTCCTCTCACTCTCCCCCCTTCCTCCCTCCCCCTAGTCACGTCGCTCCATCGTGACCCTCGTGAAAGTTGTGACCTTCACGAGTGGCCTTCATGACATCACTCGTGACGTCACGTGCGACATCATTATGGGAAACGGCCCATAATGCAACGCGCGGTTACGCCAATGGCGACGCCGCTCAAGCCGGAAACGGGCACCTAAGAGCTGCGCTCTAAAACGAAAAGAATGCTTTAATAAGAGTTTAGTCTTCTGCCCGAAGCTGTTAAGGGGGATTTTTTTTTTTTTTCCATTAAAGAACTACCGAAAATTCTAAATACTTATTTTTATACGACTGCAATTAATCCTTAGACGAAACGAAAAGAAAAATAATCTCAAAAAGCCGAATTTGAAGTTCCCACGCGAGTCGATGACGTAGTTTACAGACTGATGCCTCCGTGATTATTATGCAATTAAATGCAAAGGTGCAAGCGAGCTGGACAAGAATGGCAATTTTTGTACCTTGCCCCCTTTGTTCCGCTTCTCCGGGGATTATTATTGTGATGCCTCCTTGTTGTTTCTTGTTGCCCAAAAACAGAAGTGTCGTAACACGATCAAGTGCGGACCTTTCGTTCTCGTGCACTCTAAGCAGTGGCGTCACTAGGGTCAGCCGCACCCGGGGCGGTGGCCTGCGGCGACCCGACCCCGACCCCCCCCCCCCCCCCCCGGCTCGTCGCACGCCTCCATTCCCCCCCCCCCCCCTGCTCGTCGCCCGCCGCAACTCCCCCCCCCCCCCCACCCCTCCACTCGTCGCCCGCCGCGACCCCCCTTCCCCCCCCCCCCCCCCCCGCCGCCACCGGCCCGTCGTGACACCCCTGGAGCGCTGCACCCGGAACGGTCCGCCCCCCCCCCCCCCCCCCGCACCCCCCTTGTGACGCCACTGACTCTAGTCTCCATCTTCCTTTCCGTCGGGAATGATCATTTCACTTTCGATCAAGCATATCGTGCGGCACCAGACCCAACTTGGCCGAGCTCGATACTTCCTCGAGGTGCGAAGGCCACCTGGCACGGAAAAAGTGATCAACATCCACCGCTGATTCCCTAGCTGTCACTCGCAGCGGCAGTACGATCAGTGCGCAGTACAGTCAAGGCCCGTTCACACTCTTGCGACCGAGTTTTTTGCGATCTCTTAGGACCAGCTCCGCTGCAGCGCATCCGGTCCTAAGGAGTCACAAAAGGCTTAAAGGCCGGTCTGGTCTCTCTCGGTCTTACTCGGTCGCAAGAGTGTGAACGGCGCTTCAGCCGTCGAAAGTCGCCATTTTGAGAAGCAGAAGGCATAGAACGAGAGGGGGGGAGGGGGCAGAGTTACCCACCCGTCCCTCGACTTGCAGGAGTGTCCCGCATTGAGGGCTTGTGTCCCGCGTACCGCAAGATGTAACAAAATGTTCACAATGTCCCGCATTTCACACTGTCGTAAAATTCACAATTTAACTCGTGGCGCTGCCAAACAACAGAGCACCGGGAAGCGTGGAGGTCGCTGGTAGCCGTGTGAATCTCGATGGTACGCCATTTTCTACCCTAGCATTGCGGGAAGCGACCGTTATTCTTGCAGGAGACCGATGCGCATGCGCTGTTGGGCACCTCCCCTTGGTGCAAAACGTAATGCAAGAAAAAATTGCCGCCAAAAACTGAAAAATAAATTATTGTAATTATTTTCAAACCAAACTGTGTCAATGCAAAAGGGTTGTTGTGAAATACGTTTTAGGCAAGACGGCCGCTCAAGGCAAAAAAAAAAAAACAAAAAAACACAGAGTTCTAAATTTGTGTAAGAGCATGAGGTGAAAATAAGCATCGACTGGGAACAAGAAGCCAAATGTTCTTTTGATACGCTGAGTTCTGCTGCCGTCAATTTTGATGTTTTTAACTGAGACAGGTTGAATAACTTATTTGGCGTTCAAATAAAACTATATATATATATATATATATATATATATATATATATATATATATATATATATATATATCACGGGGAGTGAAAACTATTCGAGTTTAATTTCCGGAATACAGTTTGCAGGTTTATAATATACTTTGAGCCACATCTCGTGCTGTGCGTGGTAACAAATATCCTCTAATATATTATTTTTCCTTCTTCTACTACAGCCCCCCCCCCCCCCCCCCCCTTTTTTTCCTGGTCAGCGTGTCCCGCATTTCGCTAGCAGAAGGGGCGGACTGCTTGAAGCTGCCACTTCCGGGATATTTTTTTTTTTTTTTTTTTTTGGCGTATGTGCAGGTAGTGGTCTTTCCGGTTTTAAGCGAAAAACACTGATAATTAAGCATATTCGTTGGTGTTAAAAAAAAATACAGTTAAAACCGATAAACACCGATTTCAGGGCATTTTTGCTCCGGCTAGAACTGCTTTTGTCAAAACCCTTTCGTTTTAAACACGACCTCTTAGTTTTCCGTGATATTTTTTTCACCGATAATCACCATTCTTAGCGTCCGTCCGAAAGAGATTACGAAAATACACGTTATTTTAAAAATCAGTATCGAAAAACATCCGCCGACAAATCGGAAAACCTACGTCCTAGTTACTGTTATTTTAAACATCCTGAAACGTTTAAAACAATAAAAAATAAAATATTTCGGGGTTGTCAGTGGCCCTTCAGCTTGTAAACAGCGGATGGATCGTGATAGACCTAAGCACGGATGCAGCACTGTCCCATGATTGACGCGTACCCGTCTTGAGCATCCTCCACGTGTCCTCCATGATGGTGCGCAGTTCTCGGATGTACGACGGGTAGACCGACGCCGTGAACACGCCGGGATCGAGGACTTTCCTGAGCTCCTCGTTCGGCACCAGGGAGCCCTCGTCTTCGCCGGTCTTGTCCTTCTTTTCATCCTGCGGACATTCAAAACAACACATGCTAACCTCCCACTTGACCGACTCGTTCACAATACCAAATCACTCGCAAAACGTTTCGCGCGTGACATCGTCGATCACCGAACCAAGTCAGGGAAGCTCCTCCCTCCTCTTCCCACTTTAGCAAAGCGAACGCTGGAGAGGAGGCGACCTCCCCTCCAACGTTCGCTCTGCTAAAGTGGAAAGGGCTGGGAGGAGCTTCCCCTGGATTCTTAACCTGTCACGGACTTTAGAAGACTAGGCCTGCCTGCCCCCCCCTTCCACCCTTCCCCAACGTCACTTTGCGGCGACTGTTGCAGAGCGTATTTGCCGCTAGGGGCGCGTCGGAGATCCACTAACGATGACGCCATGCGCAGGCCTTGTCTTCTATGTGAAATTGGCTCAACTCTCAATAGAGCCAAACAAAGCTTGGCACAGCCTCTTCCAAACGGGGGGTCCTCATTGTCCAGTCAATCAGGTTTGTGCGAAGATAGAAAGGCCGAAGAACGGGCATTCCGAGGCAAGAACAACATAATGTACACAGATGACGACGCATATAACTCGGCAAGGAAGCGACCTCTTCAAGTTTACCGAAAGTGGAAGGGGGGGACGGGGGAGCATATTTTGCAGACGCCACACTGCTCTCTCCTTAATTCCTAACTTAGAATACGTCGTTAACACCTTTCCTTGAAAGGACGCTTTGTCTCGGGGTGTTACGTGAAAGACAATACGCGGGGTTTATAGTACCCGGTTCTTCTCACTTGGAATAAACGGCAATTGGGCCTCTGCTTGTCATATCTTTCTCCGTGTGCAACTCTGGTTACTGCCGACGTAGTATAATGGGGATCCACGAACGTCCGTCCTACGCGATCATTTAATGCCGACGTCACGCTGGTTCCCAACTATAGTACAACGGAATCTCCTTCGAATTGGTTTAACGACATCTGGTGGTCAATGGCGTAATCGTCCCCAATACATTCTGCGCAGTGCACATCTTAGATCTTCTGAAAAACTCTCGTGGCAAAAGCCACGCAACTAATGCTATGTGATTGGCTAGCTAAACATGCACATTTGATTCGAGAACTGATGCGGTGAATCGCGAATGAACGTGGCCCAAAAGCTCCGTTCACCAACTATACAGACTGAATGTCCTTTGATCGACCCCTTTCCTCGTCTAGAAAGAATCTTCCCAGCTTGCTACATCTAAAACCCCCAAGCAAAAACTAAAAAATTTCCAATGATATTTTGGTCTCGTCACACGGAGAGGCTGGGAACCTTAAACCAGGGCCCGTGTGCACAGGCGTACCTCGCTCGAAGATCCGCGCGCTTCCTCGCTGTTGGAAACGACCACTTTGGAGAAGTAGCTTTCGTACTCTTCCAGGGAGTCGTACGCGTAGGCTTCCTGAAACAAAGCCTCGGCTCAGGGTTCCGTTAGTTCCCGGGAGAAAGAAAGACTAGAACTGTATACGCTCTACAGTCTTGGACTGCCATGTTCAGGATGCATATCCAAGGCGGTTCTGAACTACCTTGCCCACGACCGTGTTTTTTGTTGAATTTGATAAGGCAGACAAGTTTGAAAACGTGTTATTTTATTCGTATTCAAAAACGTGCTAAGTTTTTTTTTTTTTTTTAGATAGTTTCGGTGGGATGATTTTCTGGACGTTCGTGTTTAACAGAAAAAGCATTCGAATAATGATTGCGTTGTGATTGGTTGTTGCACCTTTTTTATTAATATTATTTCTTTTGAGAACGCCCTGAAGGGTCATCTCTATTTTAATGAAATAAATAAATAACTTCAATCGATCCGCATAGCACAGAATGCAGACTCTCCTGTACTTTTACCAGTTCCTACCTACATTATGACTGGCCCTTGGATTCCTTTTGTGTTATTTACCATTCGAGTCCGATGAAAAATTGTTCAGCTATCTGAAGACGAGCATCGTACTGGCGTGCGATCGTGTATCTCTTCTGCCTAATGGACCCCAGGGTAACAGTCGTACGGACAAAATTTCTCATCTACAGCGGAGGCACCAGAGGCCGGATTCTCAAAGCGAACTTACGACGAAAAAAGTGCGTACGACAAATTTGAGAGAAAAATCCGTATTCTCGAAACGAAATTGTCGTAACTTTCGCCCAGGTTACGACAGAATCCTACGACAGGTCCGAAGCTGTCTTACGCACTTTTTCCGATCAAATCAACATGGCCGACAGCGTCGCTCAGTTACTTGGTCGCGACGACCAACGGAATTTTATTTTTCTACGTGCTCTTCTCACGCGTCCCGACTTCAAGCAGCAAGAAAAAAGAAAAATGTACTTGAAATCGACCAGGACGAACATGAACGCTGGATCCACAAACACCCGGGAAAAGCAACAAATGCAACGATCCCACCGACCAAGCGGGCTCGGCCGACTAGGCCTAGCAGGCCTCCGCAGCATTGCTCCGACGGTCCTTGGCCAAGACCGTCCGCCCACGACCGGCTGGCTTGCTGAATGGAATGTGCCCGCGCGACCTTGTGGACCCTTCCCGTATGAATAGTTTGATCGCTGAACTTAATTTCAGAGGTCAATCTCTTCCCCTTGTCATCTCGATCTCCTTGTTTTCCGAGGCAGCGGTGACGAACGCTGTCGTCGAAAAGGGACTCTCATTGATTCTATCGCCTTGTTTTGTGTGATATAGAGCTCAAATAAACACCGTGTGGATTACCTTCGCAACACGGTATGTGCACTTTGTTTTTAGTATGCCATTTTTATTCTGACACGACGATAGTCACGCTACGTCACTGTCGAGCTATAACAGTTCGTGGGAGCTACGCGATGACGGTCCAACCTTTTTTTGCCGAGTGTCACGTCAGTATCGAGTTGCAATCGTAAAAGATCGGCCCCGAAGCGCTTACCAAGACGCGGTCTAACAGAGCGAATCCAGCACTTCGATCAAACGCGCGCGTCCGCTCCGAGTGTGCACAGTATTTACGTGGCTCTTGCTGACACTCTCGTAGTTCAAACGTATCTTTTTTAACGTCGGCTCGCTCCAGCATTTTCGAGGCCGCGAAAAACGCTCCGGCGGTTTGTTTTTATCTACGTCGCTTTGCAAACGACTGGCACGTGGCTTTTACCACCGATGACAGTTGTGTTGACCTCGTAGCGACCGAGTTCGCAGCAGTCACCGCGTCGATATATCACTGCGCGGACACGAACCCCAGACAAGCGGTGGTGGAAAGGCCGCCTGTGTTTATGAGAAACAGCTTTTACACTAAAAATTTACACACAGACAGGGCAGGATATACACAGAGATGACTATCAATTCGAGTAGTTAGCCTGTGTTTGTTATTAAAAGTCCACGTGCTCCGAACTATGCCGAGCTCTCCGATTGGTTGTTCGTGTTGCCGAAGACGCCGTCGCCATAGCAACAGCACCGGAAGTCGTCGTTTCTCCGAAAGAGGTCGTAACTTTCCTCCTCTCACTTAAGAACGCGTTTGTGAATACCGTTCTCGCCTCATCTTACGATGATCGTAACTTTACGAACTTCGTAGCTAAGTTGTCGTAGGTAAAAGGTTTTTTATGAATCTGGCCTCAGACCCCCATTGGAGCCGATGACCTTTCCGCACTGTTTGAACGAACACGCAACACAATTCACTGTATGACAACGCCCCAAACCTTATGGTATTGCTGTGGTGCGCCGTGTTAAGGACTCGAAACAAAGCACTCAAGCCTTCATCGTTGCACACCTACGCCCCAAGCCGGAAGAATCATATGACCAGCCTCAAACATCTTCGAGAACCGTCTCCTATCGACTCAAAGCGAGGGTGACACGTAAAACTGAAAAAGGGCGCTCCCCATCTAGTAGCATCTGCACTTCAAAGATTCTTCAACAATTATCTTTGCGAGAGACATCTGGGAGGTAATCAATACATGAAGCATTTTCAATCTCACAATAAACAGGGACAAATTCACGGTAAAGTATTCGCTTGCCTCGGTGTTCCCGGATATCCGTTTCCCCGCGTCACGCTGAACCAGCCAATCACAGGAAGCTTTTACACCGTAACAACCCATGTCCACCATTCAAGAGGAAACTCGGGTGAGTATGTGCGCAGCTATCTACCGATGACTGTCCGGGGCGCCCACCACTCACCGTGTCGTTAGAGCATGGATTACAGCCGCTGTGATCAGTATACAACTGATAACTAACACGTTTTGGGCCAATCAGGATGCGATCTGCAAAGCGCAGCCAGCGACTTACGAGGCCTAAAAGACAAAGAAGTGCAATGGCGTACCAACCAAAAGTTGGTGCGCCACTGCACTTCGCGCAGGGACAAATTACCACATGACGTTTCTATTGCTCGTCCTTGCGCAGATAGCGTCCTCTACTTTAGCCATATTTGCTGACTCGTGATTCGCTAGAGAAAAAGAAAGGTCCATACAGCGTCGTGATTGGCCTGAACGTGGTCCATGCGGGGAAGTGCACAATTGTATTCTGGGGTGCACCGTAAAAGACACTCTTCTCAACATTTTTGCAGTGACGTGACCGCAAGCTCTTCGACGACGGAAGCCACGCTTTAGTTCACCAAGGACAGTATTGGACCTTTTACGTCACTTACTGGAGGCCAGCACGGGGCACAGATTGGATGCGAGTGCTGCGCCGGCGCTCGGCTCCTGTTCAGTCAGCTCCGACCGGTGTGTCGTCTATACCGCCTCCTAAAAAGTGGTCCCTCGAGCACCTCGAGTTCCGCCTGATGACGTCACAGACTGTGTGTCATGCCGTCGTCGGCCGCGATCCTGGCTGTGTCATGGCAGCAGTCAGGGGCGGATGCAGGAATTTCCTGAGGGGGGGGTCAGGTGTTGGTCAGCGTACCATTTGGTTAGGGACCCCCTCCCCCTCTCCCTCGTTTCTCGCCCTAAATTTTACACATGCAGAAATCAAGAGGGGGGTCAGGACATCCGGACCCCCCCTCTAAATCCGCCCCTGGCAGCAGTGGTGTTGAATGAGGCAGATGATGCCTGTGCTGCTGCAGGTCACTCTCCAGCTTGGCAGTTCACGGGAGCTTCGGCAGCCAGAAGTTGAGACGCCTGGACGTTGGCACTTCGGTACCGCTTTCTATACAATAGGACGCGCAATAGACGGAGACGCGTTCCTGCAAGCACCACGCGTGTCCACTTGTGCCCCGCGCAGGTCTCCAGTAAGTGGCGTCGAAAGCGGCCTTGTTATCACCACGAGGCTGCCCGAGCTTACAACAAACGGTACAAAAGAGAGAAAAAAAGAAAAGAAAAAGGATACACTCACGTGAGCACTGTTGTGCGAGTCTTCAAACTCGGGAAACCCTTCCCTGGACGCTCCATTTGTGATGTGGGTCTCGGGACTCTTCAGCATTGCCTCTGGCTCCTGACGTTTGAGGGAAGAGCGCAGCCAGTTCCGAGCATTTCCTCATATTAATGTTTCCTTCTGCCGTTTTATCTAATTTACGCCCGTTAGGCTAGGATGCGGTCTTATTCATCGCCCTGTATGGCGCCTCTTTCTCTGCATATACTCCGTTTTACTTGAGCCCGACCCCAGCCGACGCTACGAACGGATGGTGCAGCGCAGCCGGTCGCAAGCCGCTGCAAGAGGCTTAAAAACCCGTCTCGTCTGGCTTCTGATTTGCCTGATAATTTGATAAACAAACCAACGGACATCGCTGAAATAGTATTCCAAATATTATGACAAAATATTGTTTTTACGTAGTAATTGCATTTACAATTTTGGCCCTCACCGTGTTTTTCAAAGTGAAAGTCTCTACTGGCAACGACGAAAATGTGGCGTCAGCGGAAGGCATGGGTTCTAGAGCACTGCACGGGCCAGAATATCTAGGCCCGGCCCTACCCGGCCTGGCAGATGCACGGCCCGGGCCCGGCCCGAGCGCGACAGAACATTTAATTTCTAGGCCCGGCCCGACCCGGCCCGGAAGAGACACTGCCCGGGCCCGACCCGGGCCCGGCACAATTTTTAGACAGAAGCTTGAGCCCAGCACGAGCCTGACAAAGGGTTTTTTTTTAAATATAAGCCTGAGCCCGGCCCGAGCCCGATAGATTATACATATATGAGCTCGAAAAAGTTTGCAGGCTTTAACCTAAAAACTATCTAAGCTTAAAGCGAGCATATTTGATTTAAAATTCGTTTAAACTTAAACCGATATATATATATATATATATATATATATATATATATATATATATATATATATATATATATATTTTAGAGCAATAAATATTCCAATTTTGACTATGTATTTTCGAGAATATGGGTGAAATATGCACTTCATAAGTGATTTTGAGAAAAAAAAAAGTGGGCAATATTTTATTTACCGTTTGCATTTCTTGAAGAGATATTGGACTTTTTGTTGTTCAATTCGTTTCACAAAAATCTTCCCTGTCTACATCCTTTTTTTTTCGTGAAGATTAATCACAATCACGCTAGTGCATCCTCAAAAGGCTGTGTAAGCATAACATTATCTATGGTTAGCTTATCTTTGGTGGCATAGTGAGGCTCCCTGCACAAAGTGCACAATCAAGCTCATGTTTTTTTGTTTTTTTTTTTAGCTTGAAAAGCAGAGGGAAAAGTCCCTCATGTTGTACTCTGCGACTGGAGTGCCCTCGTTTTCTTGACCGCACTTTCCCACCATGCTGGTGGAATCCATAGGTTTCCTTTTGTCCGGGTAAAAACTTTCCAAATGCAAAACGTCTTTACTTTTTTTTTTCTTTTTTAGCTTGAAAAGCAGAGGGAAAAGTCCCTCATGTTGTACTCTGCGACTGGAGTGCCCTCGTTTTCTTGACCGCACTTTCCCACCATGCTGGTGGAATCCATAGGTTTCCTTTTGTCCGGGTAAAAACTTTCCAAATGCAAAACGTCTTTACTTTTTTTTTTTTCTTTTTTAGCTTGAAAAGTAGAGGGAAAAGTCCCTCATGTTGTACTCTGCGACTGGAGTGCCCTCGTTTTCTTGACCGCACTTTCCCACCATGCTGGTGGAATCCATAGGTTTCCTTTTGTCCGGGTAAAAACTTTCCAAATGCAAAACGTCTTTACTTTTTTTTTTTCTTTTTTAGCTTGAAAAGCAGAGGGAAAAGTCCCTCATGTTGTACTCTGCGACTGGAGTGCCCTCGTTTTCTTGACCGCACTTTCCCACCATGCTGGTGGAATCCATAGGTTTCCTTTTGTCCGGGTAAAAACTTTCCAAATGCAAAACGTCTTTACTTTTTTTTTTCTTTTTTAGCTTGAAAAGTAGAGGGAAAAGTCCCTCATGTTGTACTCTGCGACTGGAGTGCCCTCGTTTTCTTGACCGCACTTTCCCACCATGCTGGTGGAATCCATAGGTTTCCTTTTGTCCGGGTAAAAACTTTCCAAATGCAAAACGTCTTTACTTTTTTTTTTCTTTTTTAGCTTGAAAAGCAGAGGGAAAAGTCCCTCATGTTGTACTCTGCGACTGGAGTGCCCTCGTTTTCTTGACCGCACTTTCCCACCATGCTGGTGGAATCCATAGGTTTCCTTTTGTCCGGGTAAAAACTTTCCAAATGCAAAACGTCTTTACTTTTTTTTTTCTTTTTTAGCTTGAAAAGCAGAGGGAAAAGTCCCTCATGTTGTACTCTGCGACTGGAGTGCCCTCGTTTTCTTGACCGCACTTTCCCACCATGCTGGTGGAATCCATAGGTTTCCTTTTGTCCGGGTAAAAACTTTCCAAATGCAAAACGTCTTTACTTTTTTTTTTTTTTAACGGCGTTGTAGTGATTTTGCATTTCGCTTGTTTGTTTTCATTGAACCGAAAAGACCAATGAGAACTCTTTTTGTTATCAACAATATAGAATTTACGGCACACGACTGCCCAGCCACGGCCCGGTCCGTTCCGGGCCGGCAGGGCCCGAAAAATGTTTTGTTCAAGCCCGAGCCCGGACCGAGCCCGGCCCGAGCCCGGCCCGAGCCCGAGCCCGAGAAAATGCTTGCTACCCGGCCCGAACCTGGCCCGCGGGCCGGACAGGGCTCGGGCCCTCGGGCTGGCCCGGGCCCGTGCAGTGCTCTAATGGGTTCACCCTTTGGACTCGACTTTGTTCCCAACTGATTACAAGCAGTTTCATGGTGTCAAATGAATGCTTTCGAAGCACGCTCCAGTAGACGCGCACCAGCACGAAACAAATGCTCGGCATAGTCCATTTTTTTCAGACTGCACGCTCGACTGGCAAGCCTTCCTTCCACCGACGTCACGCCACTAAAAGTGCGGGTACATTTGAATGTTTGTTTTTGCAACATTTTCATTCGCCGACCTCACAATATCAGTTATGAATTTCGCGATACTAACTAGCATACCGAAAAGGGTAAACGCCGGGGATTCGGAAAATATAGTTAGTTGGGGTAGCTCGAAAAATCGCGCGCTCTCTTCCTCTCCCCGTAATTGCCAAGAAACGTAGTCCCCGGTATATTCTAACGCAAAAAAACAACAAAAAAAAAACGCAGGATTGCGGCACATTTAAAGAGCGCGATTGGTTTGATGGCAAATGCACAAAGACGTCATGACGAAGCACATTTGGCGCTGCTTGATTGGTCGGGTCGTAGCGTCGGCTGCAATCGGAGTTAACTATAGACGTTTCCACTGTTTACAAAAATCACAGTCCACACGTGTTAAATCACAGTCCAGAACGCGCACGTTCGTCGCTTCGGAAAGCGAGCAAATCGCGCGCCATACGCACGAACACTGAAAATGGAACCTGCCAAGTACCCTTTTTGGAAAGGTCTATACTTCGTTTCACTTTATCTGCGAGCGAAGCCAAAGCTAGAAGCGCGAGACCAGCGCTTTTTGCGTTTCTCCCCAGCTCCCGCGCTCGAGCAAAGCCTGAACGCACGGAGCTTTCGTGCTCGCGCTTCCAGCTTTGCCTTCGCTCGCACATAAGGTGAAACGAAGTATAGGGGTGTGCGAATATTCGCCATTTTCGAATAACGAATCGAATATTACCCTATTCGATTCGTTAATCGAATCGAATAATAATTTTCAAAAGTTTCGAATATTTTTCGAATAATTTCCGAATAGTCGTTACGGTGTCGCGCCACGAGATTCTCTTCACAGGCGTCCCACAACGCTCCGGCACGCCTGCCATACGTGCCCGCAAGATGGCAATACGTACCCTCTTCTCCTAGACAATGATTATCATCATCGGTAGCAGTAGTTTCTCTCTATGCGTACGTTGCTGTTGCCTCCATTAGGGACAACCCGCATGAAAGCGATTCGGGAAGAGACGAGACAGGTGACGTCGACCCGCTTCGCTGTCGCTCGGTCAGTCGCGCGATGAGGCAAGCCGCATGAAAGTGGCGTGAGCAAGCGACCAAGGCGATGAGGACGTTTTCTAGAAATCCAAACACCGAGCGACGCGACGAGCGACAGTGAGAAATCTCCGTCGCTCGCTGCTGACTCTCGTCACTGTCGCTTGTCTCGCCGCTCGCTAAATCGCTTACATGCGGTTCAGCCTTTAGGGACCGCTTTCGCACGAGAATGCTCGTCCACGCTTTCGGAAAACGTGTCGTGGAGAAATTTCAGAACTGGTTGCAACGACCGCCGCTTTGTATTGGCGACGTGAGCGATCGAAAGCGTCGCTGTGGTCGGCCCACCACAATTGGCCGAATGGGGACTATGACGTCAGCAAAGGAATTACCATCGACGCAAATAAGAGGAATGTAAGAACTTCAATTTTGACGGTGTTGGCACTGTTGCTTTGAGAGCGTTATGAGTTCAGGCTTCCACCATGCCCATTACAAACACCATCCAACTTTTTGTTCACAAGGTAATGACGTCACGAAAGGTAACCGAACGAGGGCGCCACCGAAACATCTCGCCACTAATAAGCGAAGTAAAAGTGGTAGAAGCGGGAAGTTGTTCCAAGAGAAAGCGCAGTAGAGTGTGGAAGTTTTTTGGCCGCTCCCATGCAGCCAATTGCAAAAGCCACAACAGCTGCTTGTGTCGAGTCTTTCCCAACACTTTCCATGGTTGTTCCACTTGTTCAGTGTGTGAAGATGTTGCTTTTTAAGGGCGCAGGTGGAACAAGACAATGCGTTTTCTCAGAATTCCTGGACGTAGGCACACAGGCCCATCACGCCCTTGCCACCTTCCTTGATCCTCGATTCAAGGACATATGCTACCACAAGGAATAAAAAGAGAATGTAGAGTTCCTACTATGTACATTGCTTCGGGATGTACCTGCAGGCTCAAGCGAACTCTGATTTTATGTTCAACATCCGCGTGAACCGTGATATTATGTTTAGCATTCTAATATTTTAGTAGCTTTTGACTATTTAACTATATATCGTTGAACTCTAGTCATTATCGTCTAGTCGCGTTGTTACAATAATTTTAAGAAACATTTTGGAACAATGAAAATAATTTTATACTTTTTTTGCTCTTCTTCAGTAGCTGTCTACTTACTATTCGGAAACTATTCGAAAATTATTCGATTCGTATTCGTATTCGATTCGGTACCACAATTATTCGATCCGTATTCGATTTGGTTGCAAAAATCACTATTCGCACACCCCTAGAGTTAACCATTCCTTCCCAGGAAAGATTGCCGTAATCTTCTCATAGTAAGATTGTCGTAATCTTCTCATAGACGGCACACCTTGACAAATGTCTGCTTTCTTAGCTCACAAAGAAGCTGGTATTATACGTAAATCATCATTGACCTACTCTCTCAATAACAAAATACGTCACGTCTCGACACAATGAACGATCTTGAAAAACAAAATTCCTGTATAGTCCGCACGCGTTGATAGTCCGCACAGCCTAATATTTTCAACTTTGAAAGAATAGTCCCCGGCCTATAGCCCGGAAAATGCGGTAACTTAGACACGCAAGTATGAACAGCAGAGGTCAAAAATCAGTCGACCCATATTGAACAGGTTATATAGAGGAGAACAAACTACGAGCCACAGTAGCTGCGTGGGGTTAGTTTTTGGCACGCCAGGTTAAATGGCACGCCAGGTTAAACGTAACGCTGGCTCTTCTAGTGTGACGTGGGAGAGCTCAACCGCTTGAACACGTTCGCTGGTTTGATTTGAATGCCCCAAGAGACGCTGCCCCAGGGGCGTCGGAAGTGTTCGGGAGAAGGATCGCCCCCTGTTCCGACATCTCCGCGGTATTCCCATCGTGACATCTTTTTTATTGTTGTTGTTTATTCCTACGGGTTTTAGAGCATGAAATGTTTTCTAACGGAACCGTCCCAATTCCAAAATATCCGTCCGTTCGTCCATTTCCCGCTAAGTTTAGCGGGCAAACTGGCATCAAGTAACCTCACGTCACGTGACACACATAGTGTGACGTCACAGATACGTCACGTGAGCCAATGCCTGATCGCTCTGGAGCGTGTGCTCGCCCGCGAAGCACTTGGAAAAGCCCTCGGCGGGTGACGGCGGGTCCCAAAAGACCTGTCTGCGCTGGGGCACTGACGTTTGACCGTGCTCACTGCCTGAGCGCGGACCGTTCTTTGGGGTCTAAACATAAGCCGTTCGCCAAGCGCCCTACCTGGACTGCAGCCCTCTCCCAACTGCTTTACGGGGGAGCAGACGCGCCAGATTTTTTAGAGTGTAAGAACTTACGTATTTCTTTCACCCCTTGGCTACACCGCGGCAGGTACTATACATAAATAAATAACTATATAGCCGGTCTTTTTCCAAGTTCATAAACTGGCGACAGTGCAAGCTTATGTGGGGAAGTTTCGCGAGGCCTTACTTGGTGTGTTGCAGAAAAACAGGACAAGCACATCCCACCAAGCCCCTTCCTCCTCTCCGGTGCTCGCTCAGCTGAAGAGGGCTTTATGGGATGAGCTTGCCTTGTTTTTCTTAGCCTGACACGGGCTATCGTTTAACCCTCGGCTTCCGATCCACGTCCATGGAACTCAGAACGGGAATTTCATACCATCGCCGATGAACCAAGAAACAGAAAATTTAGAAGATCTTGATGCTCTGTGGAAAGAAGCAAAACATACGAATTGGGTCTAGCTGTGTGCATTGCAGGCGAAGACCACGCCATGCGAAGAGAAGAAGAGCGAGCATTAGGAAGGCGGGACGGGAGGGGAGGGTGAGGGTGAGGGGCGAAAGGAAGAGCACTAAGAACGTTTGAGAGGGGAGGAGGTTTCTCTCCTCCTCCACAGCCTTCCTAGTGTTTGCCAGTTCTTCTCTCGCCTGGCGTTGCCTCCGGTGGTACATAACAGATAAATATTACAGCAGTGGCCCCTGCAAGAATATGTCTATTTCAGGGAATCATTTCTAGGCTTCATTTCGCCGTAAGTCAGGGCGAAGTCTACTTTTGTTGAACCGTTGAAAATTGGGCGAGTTGGTTATGCATAGTTACGAAGAGGGAAGCAGCGCCAAAAGTACGGAGGACAAAGTACGAGGAACACTCAGCGCTCGGCCTGTGTGTTCCTCGCTCATTGTCCTCCGTACTTTTGGCGCTGTTTCCCTCTTCGAAATCTACTTTACCAGTCGGTAAGTCAAGATGTTGTTCGTCGTCTTTTTGTGTACGTGTTACCGCCGACGTTTTTTGCGTTCTCCAAGCAGACGGGAGGAAAGTTCCGCCCTCCTGCCTCATCTTCTTTCGGTTTCGTTTTTCCAGCACGTCGCGCGCGTCGTTTAATAAACGTTGTCGAGTTGATTGATTGAGCTTCAGCGGCAGCGAAGCGCGATTCTCGCCTTCAAGGGTGTGCAACGAAGCGCACAAAATGCACAGTGAGGAACTTGCGCTTCTGGTCTGTGTCTGCCTCCTAGGATTTGTCTGCGCTTTGACTTATGGTGAGCCGAAATATACTCGCCTTTCAAAAATCTCGCGCTTCTTCTCAGAGCTTTCAAAACACTGCAACATGGTAACTGCTACCCACGAAACATACGTACTTCTACAACCGGATAGAGTAGGAACATCGTACGAGTTGTGGACTTGCCAGCTCGATGGCATTGTTTTACCCACGCAGTCTCTACCTGAGAGGGCGTAGTGACGTCAATCCCCCTGTAGTCCGTTGAACTCAAGCACAGCAGGAGACGGAGTCCTTCCCTCTTTCCACATTAGCAGAGCGAATGCTGGAGAGGAGAGCGGACTCCGGTGTTTGCTGTGCTAATGTGGAAAGGGGGAAGGGCTCCGCCTTCTGCTCTTCTTGAGTGATGTAATTGTGGTTGTCTTACAAGTGCATACCAAATGCGCCAGTGCACGACGTCCGTGCCTCGGCCTTTGGAAGCAGACGGCAGCGCAGCACTGAAATGAGCTAATAGGGAGTTTTAAAATAAGGAGCCTCAAAGTTAGGACACCCTTAAGAAATAGAGGTTCACCACTGCGCATGCGCCGAACTCAAACCCCGTTTCGGTTTAGCGTTCGCCCCTAAGGCAGAGCACGAGCCCAATCGAGTGCTCACGCAGTGCTCGGGTCCAATCTATAAGCCGCATTCAGATATTGTCACTGGCAAATACTGCGATCTCCCAGCTATGTCATCAAGTTTTGCGAAGGAGAGATTGAAAGAAAACGCTCGCTGTTGTCCTTGAAATTATACCGCAATAAAGGAGTTTCTTGATCAGTGGCGTTTGCGTTCGACTATACTTGGGTCGTACTGTGCCAGTAAGCTCGTGTAATGTTAAAAACATTCCAAACGAATATCGTTGCAACTTGCACGGCCCCTTTAATTAAACAAAGTCAACCAAGGAGTGAGCTACAAGACAGAGGTGGAAAAGGCTTTCGTGAAAATGAAAACGACGGAAGACCAAAGCGCATTCTTCGAATCCTATTGATTTGTTTTTGACTTCAAACATCCTAACATTTAATGATTTGTAAAAAGAAACTTGTAGATTTGCTTTCACCTTACACAATATTTCTGACACGAGCAACAAAAAGTGCTTGTAAAGCGCAAATATATTTTTAATATAATTTTCACTTTATTAATTTCCCTCGTTAACCGTATTGGGGCTGCCTGCGAGAAACATGTCACTCTACGTATTGAAGCTGTCGCGTCCCCCATATGGCTTAGGGGCATAAGGTTGGGGCCCCGCATAGGGGGCACTCACTGAATGCCATATTTGACGACGATGTCTAGAGCGCATGCTCAGGCCGGCAATCTTGATGGTGCGGAATGCACGTTGAAGAACTGTGCAAGCTCGCCGCGTCAGCACGCGCTCAGCAGTCGAGGACGCAATGGCCGCCAGTGAATACTCCCTATTCTAAAACCCACTATACGTAGATTGCATCTAACGTCACTTGCGACCATGCCAGTATTTTATGTGCCGCGAGCGCTTGGTTTGCCGTGTTAGTTTCACACCGCAGAGGCTGTAGTCCCAAGAAACCAGCAGAAATAACCGTTAGTATACCCAGCAATGGCGACACTCGCGAGCTATGTATTGAGACGCCATGTTGTTCTTCTAGCACTCGTTATTGGCGCATGTCTCGCGCCTTCGCATAATAGTTATCGGCACTTAGAAGAAACTTATCTTATCCACCAATTGCTCGTTAGATGTCAGCGCGATAAAATGTGTAAGCTCTCGATGGTGTCAAACGTGTCTTTGGATTGCTTGCATTCGGTATGCATGTGCCGGACAGCTCAATACAACGACGATTCTGAGAGGAAAACTGCTATTTTGTCCACCAGTTCTCAGAAAGGCGCTGCTGCGAGGTCTGTATTATGCTAAGGCATGGAGCATCGCGGCATTGCGAACGAGGCAGTCTCGTGTGAAAGACCGTTGGCGATCCGTCAGGCGCACGTCGGCAGCTTAGCAAAGACAGCGTTAAGGGGTGTCCAAACAGGACACTACAAAACGCACGACTCCGACAAATCGTGAAAATTGAAGCGGACGCCTCACGCTTCAATTTTCACGATTTGTCGGAGTCGTGCGTTTTGTAGTGTCCTGTTTGGACACCCCTTTAATCGATCAGCGAATTGCGGGAAGGCCTGGACCCTCGCAGGGTCCTCTACTGGAACACGGCATGGGTACTTACAGGGCAAAGTGTCAAGCGCGACTGGCCCACTGGAGTTCCTGAAACCTCGTGGGCGGATCGTCACGCTCTCACGCGAGTCTTCTCTTCACCGTCGTCTTCCTCGTCATAGCCGGATCTTTGCACTTATTTCAGCGAAGAAATACCAGTCGTTCTCCGTATTGAATTTCTACATATATAGCAGCTTTCATAAGGTGATGCTAGCAGTATTTCCGTAAAACGCGCCTCTTTTCCTATGTCGAATTACCACTTCTCACCATGAACATGAGAAGCGACAAATTTTCTGGTAGGCAATATCAGAAAAATAGGGTTTAGGTGAAAGTCGCAAACATATATAGGTTCGGAGTTTTCGGTTTAAACCGATAAAAACCGATAAAAGTTTTCCTTTCTCGAGGAAAGTCGTTACATATCGCCGTCGCAGCATGGGTTTCGCCGGGACAAGAGTTGCCAGATTGCTCTCGCTACTGTGGCACATTTCGTCATTGACAACATGGACAGCCGGGTGGCAACGGACCTGGTGCAATTGGACCTGAGCAACGCCTTTGACACACTCAATCTGACCACCCTGAGGCGGAAATTGCACGATGCTGGCATAGAGGGCCCGTTGCTAACCTGGCTGTCACATTTTGTCGCTGACCGAAGTCAGCAGGTGGTATACGGGGGCACACGTTCGGATGAACGGAACATTGCGTCGGGCGTATCCCAGGGTTCGGTCCTCGGACCGACCCTGTTCCTTGTGTACGTCAACGATATGCCACAGAGCAACAGACTACTGGTGGTACAATACGCCGATGACACCTCAGTCCTGTGCCCCGTGATAGACACAAGGAGCTGCCAGCACCTCCAGGACTACCTCGAGGAAGTGGAGCACTGGGCTCTTGCAAATCACCTGCAGCTTAGCCCCAACAAGAGTGCTGTGATCCGCTTCAGTGCCAGGAAGAGTGTGACCCCACCGGAGTACACACTCATGGGAGCAAGCTTGGTGCCCTGCACGTCGCTCTCCATCCTTGGCGTGATGTTCACTTCTACAATGGATTTTTCCGCTCATGTCGCCTGTGTCGTTGCCAAGGCTCGGCGTATGCTGGGCTTCGTTGCACGGGTGACGAGGCCCTGTGAGCCGGCTTCACTGCGTACATTGTACACGGCGATCTCCCATCTCTTGAGTACTGTTGCTCCATCTGGTCACCAACCCAGCAGCATCTGATTGATCGGATCGAAAGCGTCCAGCGGAGGGCGTCCAGAACAATATGCTGCAGGGCGCTTGGACATGTTTCTGGACTGGACATCAGCTATTGTGACCGGCTGAAGGCGCTTGGGTGGCGCCCGCTCCAATATAGGCACCAAGTGTTCCGTGTTCGTTTCGCCTGCCGGGTGTTGGGCGGTTCCCTGTCGGGCACCTACCTCTCGACAGTTGCTCGAATTGGCAAGAGAACTGGACAACCTAACGAGCTGAGGGGGAGGACATTGCGCCACAGATCCTCACTGCTCCCAGCTGCTATAAGAGACTTTTTGAAACTTCCCCTTAGTGTGCGCAGCCCCCTGCCGTCAAACGGGGCAGAGTCACGAGAGCTGGCCAGGATGATGTACACACGCACAACATGGCATCTTGTTGTTTTGTTGCTCGTCAACGGCGCCGTAGCGCCGTCTCCTGTGCGAGCAGAAACAATGCCTGCCAAAATATTGAAAGAAGAAATGAGCCTGCCGAGGTTGGAAATTTTAATTGTCCCTTTTCTTTACCTTCTTTTCTTCGCATATTTGTGCCTTTATTTTCAAGTATGTACTTTGATATTAATTGCTGTATTGTGTATATTCTGTACGTTCGGTTCTTATATTTCGAAGCCATTATAATTTCAGTCTAAATTTTACAATACAATGTTATGTTTTTTCACATGTGGTGGCTAACAATAGGGCTGGCAGGCGCTTTAGAACTGCGTAGCGGCGAGGGGGGTTTTCAGAAATGCATGGGAACTATCTGCCTCTTGTGGGAGTATAGAACCAATAGTTTTGACATAATAAAGGAACGCACACATGCATGTAAGGACGTATTCTTTTTTTAAAAATTGCATGCAGCAGACGACGCGGCGATCCTTTCCAGTATGTGCAAATAAAATTATTATTATTATTATTATTATTATTATTATTATTATTATTATTATTATTATTATTATTATTATTATTATTATATATAAAGTATGCCGAATTCATTTTCGGAAATTCGGTTTTAACCGAAAAAGGTCAGTTTTTAGGTTCGGCGTTTTCGGTCTAAACCGATAAAGACCGATAAAAGTACGCCAAATCCATTTTCTAAAATTCTGTTTTAACCGAAAATTGTCAGTTTTTTAGAGCCGCGTCGAGATGGGCGGGGGAGGCTGGGGGAGGGGGGGGGGGATGAGAGAGGGCGTTGCAAGGTTCGACATTGTGTGACCTCTTCGTGATTTCCTTCTTCCAAGGTTCAAGATGCAACAAAAGAGATCGGGATGTCCTTCGCGTGACATATGTGTCCTTTGATCGGGCTTAGTGTGTCAAATTCCTGGTCCTAAAAAAAAAGTTCGGGTGTGGGCTAGTATAAGGTTTTTCGCTTCATGCAAGATCTGCAGCCAGAGTTTAGTGAGTACACGAAATATGTTGGTGCTTCAAAACGTCGCAGCGTGTTTCTTTTAGCGGTCACATTTGGTTGATTGGCCGATTTTGGCTCAGTCAGCGCTTCATCTGCTCAGCCTACCAGTGTCCAGTCTTAACGTTGAGATGGCATTCTCGAAGCCAAGGGTCATTAACAGGAAAGAATGAGCGCGGATCAACGATAAGAACCATGGGAAAGTACATGCGTGTTTACTATAATAAGATCACGTAATCCAGATGTACAGAAGGTGAAGTTCCATGTTTTTTGGGCACTGAATTATTTGTACTTCTGTACTTCTGATTTTTTTTTTTGTTTTTTTTTTTTTTTGCAGTTGCATTTGTTTTCTAAATAAAGTGTCGATGTTTTTTCAATGTATCTGCGCCGTTATTCTTTGAGTGATCACAAATATCAAAGCTACAAGGATCATCTGATCCGGTGTCCAATGGTGTTTCTTTCATATCCCCCCCCCCCTCCAAAAAAAAAGAAAACGGTAAACGTTTGTGGGCATAAATATACACCAAAAAAAAAAAAAAAAACGAAAATCGAATTTTAAAATAAACACCGAAAAAAGTACGCCGAATTTTGAAAAAATAAAAACCGAAAACGCAGAACCCTAGATATAATTAATGATTTTATCAGCCCCCTTTTTTTTTTTTCAGAGAAAGGTAATGTACTTACGTTTTCACGTTTTCCGCTAACTTCAGTGTTTTGTATTGGTTTCAGTCAGACGCAGGTAATTATTTCAATCCAACCCAAATCGGCATTTCTCGTGGCTCGTTTACTGTCTCTTCCTTATGCGCCACTAAAATGAAAACATTTAAAGATGCATTTTAAGCTGCGCGTGGCTACCATGTGCATTCGAAAAATGTATCTGTAAATATTTTCATAAAGGCAGTAAAAAAAAGTTACGAGAAATGCCGATTTAGATTAGATTTTAAACGCACCAACTTAGCATTAACTCGCCCAAGAATCATTGGCATTTTTATTTGACGTTGTACATGCCAAGCGAGAGCCATCACTTATCGGACGAAGTAAGAAATCAGGCGACGAAGGCGACTGTCCACATTTCAAGATATCCTACTTAAGGGGCCCATGAAACGAATTTTGTACGGGAATAAATAAATTTATATTGGGATTTTACTAATAGCACATCGTTCAGTGGGCCAAACGAAAAAAGGTAGAAAGTCAAAAGCCTGACTTTCGGTCCGAAAATTTGAAAACACAGCGGACTATTTCGTACCTCCTTCCCTTCGTAAGCTCGCTGCCTTTTCTCTGTGATACATCCGCGGACCCCGCAGCGCGTCACCGGGCCCAAACGAACGTCACACGACACCGGAGCTCACTTAATCCCTTCACCCCTAAGCTGACATTTTGGTGGAAGCTACGCGCTTGCCGGACTATTTTTTTATCCGCAACATGGGTCTAAAGTATCAAACTGCCCTACATCACTCCCAGGTGCATAATAAAACTTAGCAGTATATCAATTAGTTACTTTTACGTTTATCAAAATATGGATGATAATGAATCTTATATTAGAAGACGGTGCATACTAATGTTTTTGTTGTTGTTTTTCAAAGCGCCATTTTTGCAGGAAAAATTAAATAAATTGAGCTTTCATCAATTGTAGGCGAAACGAACGGACGCGTGTGAAATATCACGCCAAGCGCGCATGGTGAATTGCACAACGCAGCCACTTTCGTCAATAAGCTGCAATAAAGCAGTATTGGTCAAAGTACATCTAACACGTACTTAAAGTAAAGTACAAAGTAAATTAGAGGACATGTACTTCAAGTAAAGGGTTAAGTGCACTAGGCACCATGTACTTGAAGTAAAGTGCTAAAAGTACAATGTGCTTTCAAAGTACAAGTACTTAGTAACACAATCTTTCATGATTCCATTTTTTTTTTTTCTTTTACTGATATGCATTGCTTTAGGGGTAATGGTGGTGCATCAGTTATTTTCGGAAACGGCGGCAAAGATTAAATAAAGTTAAACAGTCACAGAGTAGTTGTTTTACTCTCGCTGACGAACTATTTAACACAATCAACTTATGAGGCACTTTTTTATCTCGGTCTCATAGCCGCTACGATATGCCATGTTTTTGTTCTCAAATTTGGGGTATGTACTTTGAAGTCCGGAGTTATACTTTCCTCGGAAAGTACCAGAAAACAAAAAACTAGTTTAAGTAAAGTACAAGTACACACACAAAAAATGCACTTCAAGTATAAGTTTTCCCAATCCAATTGAATTAGTACTTTTAGTACTTTTAAGTACGATGTATTAAAGTACTTCCCAACCCTGCAATAAAGTATAAGACATGGTTTTCACTTATAGCTCCTGACGTGCTTACTTGGCGGATAGAGCTAACTATGGCATGGATATAACCAGGGGCGGATGCAGGAATTTCTAGAGAGGGGGGGGGGGGGGGGGGTCAGGTGTTTACAGTGTACCATATGTTTAGGCTCCCCAACCCCCCTCCCCCGCTTCCATGCCCTAAATTTTTACACATGCAGAAATCAGGAGGGGGGTCAGGACATCCGGACCCCCCCTCTAAATCCGCCCCTGGCATCATATAACAACGATGTAAAACTATTGGCCGAGACAAATGGTGGGTTGTGATCTGAAATTCAAGATTTCCTGCGACGCAAAACCAGCGAAGGAGAGGGAAAACGCCCATGTGTTATGTGTGTATACAAAATGAAAGGGCTTTTGTCTATTTACTACAACAAGGTCCTCCGCGGGAAGTATGTGGTGCACCCAGCGTCTGCTTTACGGATTGTGACGTTTGATGTACGGCACGTGAAATTATCCAAGAAGCGAAGACGAAGCTAGTTGCAACGTTGGTTTAGCAGTTCGTGATTTCAGAACGCAGAAAAGGCAGAGGGAAAGCAAAACAGAGTATGTGCCACCTTTTTTTTATCCGTTAGCTTTATTTGTGTGTGTGTGTGTGTCAGTGCGCGCGCGTGTGTGTTTGTGCGTGCGTGTGCGTGTGTGTTTCGAGCTCGATGGGAATTGAATCATTGCAATCGTGCCGCTACCAGGATATATAGACCCTTTTCATGTTTACAAACATGAACTGCCTCTTGCGTCCCAAGCAACTTCCGGTCGCTCCGTCTTTGAAAGTATGTCGAGCTTGCCTATGTCGCCAGTGCTAGAAAGCATAAACGCTACACGCACATCAAAGTTGGAGATTTAACGAGGGCCCTCGGCTGGTCAATTTAACGTCTTGGAGGAGGCAAGTTGGTTTACACGAGTATTCGAAAATATTTATCATATCTGGGGGTTCTGCGTTCTTTTGGCGTTCACCTGGAGAATTGGTGGTTAAACGTTTCATCAACATTTCAAACAGCGGTGTTAGGGTGGGCTTTGTTCATACTTTTTATGAACCGGAAGTTCTCTGGGACGTCAAAGACTAGAGCAACTCCTGGTGGCGTTTGCCATGAAAAGGGTCTATACGAAGCGTTCGAGCCGGCACGAGCGTACTACATCCGAACAGCCCCACAATTCCCCTCGTTGCAAGGCCTCCTGGGATTTTCCGGAAAGGTATATTCGGCTACTTTAATATACTTATTTCGAAACTCCAAGCGCCCCATCGCGGCGTAATGCCACGTTATGCATTGTGGGAATCATTGGGCAGCAAAATCCACATGCGCTCCGCTCCTGGCCCAGGTTCCCAGAATACAACGCGCGCGGTGTCGGATTTATGGAAGTATAGTCTATTCGGCAGAAGTGACTGATGAAAAAACGCTTGCCGAAAGGCACTCTTTGAACCTGGAGAAGACTCGTTTCAAATGCTAGCTGCTGTGCCAACTCCCCGTCATTATTTGTGTGGGCACGCACTCCTAGATTGGGTACGAGCGCTGCCTCAGCGCTCGTACCGAATCACACGCTTCGGAACGAATCACACGCTTCGTGCTCAAGACCACCAATGTTCCTTGACGAGCTTTGGAAAATAGTCGATCGCGAAAAGCGTCCTACTGCCGCTTGGTACAACCCTTTTCTAAGATTCTGGCGACTGCAAAGCCAAATGATGCACCCGGCTCAGGCGCACGTTGAGGGGCACCTTTCGCAGCCTGTCTTATTTGTTGGAAAAAATGCTTTATTACTCAACCGAAATTTGGATTTCGCAAAATAAGGCCGCAGAAGCGTTCAACTGAACTGTACAACTCCAAAACATAAGAAGCGAGGGCTATGACGTCTTTGTCCTCCTGGAAAATTTGAGAACGATGGGAAGCGGCCTCGCTTCTCTCCTCCTCGCTTCGGCTCACCAGCTTGACGGGACGAAGCGAGGAGGAGACGGAATGAGAATCGTGACGTGACTTGCCTCGTCAGCCGTGTTCAATCGCGCACTTATTTTCCTAAAATACGGCGATCCGTTAGAGATACCGCTGTATGAGTGGTCAATGAAAAAAAAGTGGTGTTTCTGGGTTTTGCAGCGTCCCGCCTATCCGTCCAACCTTGCTTTGTGAGCTCGAAATTTCGGTTCAGTATCCCGTTAAAGGGATACGAAATTTCGGCACTTATTTCTTGGTCTCTTCGTGTTCAAGGGAGGAGTATCAGACACACCAATCTCTTTTTGAAAAAAGTCACGAAGAGGAATTTTAAAACGAATTAAACGATTAGCAAAGAGCACCTTGTGGATGTCGCTAACGCTTTGTTTGTAACGCCCATCTAGGAACCTTGACATGTAGTGACGATAACTGTCTTGCCTCCGGCCACCACGAGAGAAGAGGGGAAGGGAGAACTCCCCTCTCCCCCGAGATTCTCTTTTGTGTGTCCCAGGCTTCGCTGTTGTCCCTCTCCAAGATGATAAAAGATTAGCCCGTCACTCAACATTCGTACAAAAGTAGCTTTGGAGTTAGTTGCGGTGGCCCAATCGCTGGCGTGCTTCGGCCGCTTCGGTGGCTGGAACGGCTAGGACATCCTGTCGACGTCAGCCTCGTCGCAGCTTGGCTCGACCCGAGACAATCTACGTCACAATTGCGGCGGATGTCACACGCTCTCCGCTGGCTGCTCTCCGAGCGCTTGCCAGAGTGGGTCGTTTATAACGAAAAATACAGCCATCAGGCTCAAAAAGAGGCTCGAGCGACACCTAAGCACTTCTTATGAGTTGTGAATGCGAAAGCATCAATGTCGTGCTTCCGCTCCCTTAGTTCGACTGCGGCGTACTGGCGTGGACCGCCACATCTCGGCCGTGGAGTCACTCCGGAGCAGGGTTTTCCCCAGGAATTGAAATTAGGGGGAGGGGGGTGTCTAAATATTTAGGGGGGGGGGGGGGGGGGGGGGGGCGTCGAGAATAGAGGAGTCGTTGCGAATTAAGGGGGTGCCTTCAGAAAAACAAGGGAGGGGGGGGGGGGTGTACACCCCCCTAGGGGGTGTGTAGGGAAATCACTGCTCCGGAGTGTGCCAAAACGAGCTCTCCCTCGCTCGGCAGCCAGACGCTTCGTTTCAGCGACGCGCTGGCGGTCCTTGAAACTGACGCGCGGCGGCCAATGGGAGCCTCGGAGCCTATCCATCAGATTTCGGCTTCACTTGGTTCCATTGGGAGAGGGGAAACTATACCAGGCGAAGGCAACGCGAGGCGAAGAGAGAAAGGGCAAATACTAGGAAGACGGGAAGGGAGAGGAGGGCAATGGAAGGCGAGGGGAGAAAGGGAGAGCACTAGGAACGTTAGAGAGGAGAGGAGGTTTCTCTCCTCGTTCCCACCCTTCTTGCCCTTTCTCCCCTCGCCTGGCATTGCCTTTCCCTGTACTGCACGGAACTAGTGACACGGAGTATAGGTGCCATTTAGCTAGGCTTTTCGCGCGGCTTCAAAGCTGGGAGCCATCAGAAAGCGGCTTCACTTGACTCCATTGGGAGAAAGGAGTTGAGGTGCCGTTTGGCGCAGTCTCAAAGCTAAATTTAGCGGGGAATTGAATTGGTGTTGAGGTCACGTGACGTCAAATTTCCCACTAAATGTAGTGGAGAAACTGAATTTATTTATAGGCGACGTGACACGAAGTCTTGTGACGTCATTCACCCCGCTAAATTTAACGGGGAAATAGAATTGGTGTTGAGGTCACGTGGCGTCAATGTTCCAGCTAAATTTAGCAGGGACGCTGTGGGAGGAAGGGAGGGCACGGAGAAGGAGGAGGAGAGGGCACGGATTAGAGGGTATGCAGGAGGAGGAGGGTACGAAGGAGGACGAGGAGGAGGGTGCAGAACCAGTATGTCAGGAGAGAGATCTATATTTGTGCTATATGTATATATATGTCTCAAATTGTTTAGCACGGTATATTGCAAAATCAAAATGTCCCAAGAGCTGCGCTCTAACTTCGCTTTACAGAGATTTGTAAACGTCTTTTTAACTTTTTAATCCTCTGCCACACAAGTAATTAAATTTTAAACAGGGCCCAACTGCTCAGATTGCACCGGCAAACCACACAGCATTTCCATTGGCAACAGCGGAAGCTCTGACGTAACATCAGGCAGAGATACCACCTCCATTTTTGACTGCAGTCTCAGTAAAATAACTTTGTTCTAGAAAGGCAAGATGTACGGTGTTGAGGGAAGCTCAATTCTTCAACGATGGTGTTTGTACGCACCATCAACCACGTTGATCAAAACAGTGAATAAGTCAACGTCCGCGGCTCTCACGTTACCAGTGGACGTTACCAACGTTATTAATGCCGGTTCAGACACTTGCGTTTGAGTGCGTTTGACTGCGTTGCGTCGAGAACCGAAAGCGAGTCACCGACAGATCTGTGCTTCGTATGAAGCGTGGAATCAATTCAAGGAATCATCTTGGCACGCGATATAAGCAGCAGGGATGTCCTGGTTTCTCGCAGCCGCAACGCAGTCAAACGCAGTCAAACGCAACTGTCTGAACCAGGCTTTAGATTAGTTCAGTTACGGAACTGCTCATAGACGCTGCTTGCAGAGGCAGTAAACCCCCCTCACTCACCGTAAGCAGAGCCTGTACAGTTACTCTAACTCACCGTGGCTCGCCTCCCGCCGTTTGAAGCGCCACTGCTTTGGAGGCGGCTGCAGTGATAGGGCGTGCATAATGCCATGTGGTGGGCGGTGGGGGGAACCTGTGAAGCAACGTCGTCGGGAGCGTCACATCATCACCTGATGCGACGTCACGGCACGACCAGCCGTGCATACTTGCGAAATTGGGCATAAAATTTCGTATTGATGTTCATAATTGATTTAACGAATATTGGGGCATCTTTTAATGAAATAAATATCACATCCGACAATATTTAGGCCCTCTCTACGTGACCAGGCCAAAACTTAGTAGAACTTTATGAGAGACCCATGGTCTCTCATAAAATCGTCTAACAATGTGCTGAAAGCAGTTTTAAGAGCCACATAATATGCGATGCCCATTAATTCAATTAATAATGTTTGTTTCATAGTCAACCTCTGGCTGATATTTAGCCACGTATTTTGCAAGCCGAATTACGACAGCCGCCATTCTTCTTAAAATATGTCAGGGTCGGGGGCCGGGAGGAGGGCCCGGTTCATGTGAAGCCTACCCATCTCATTATTGCCCACACGTGCTCCGTCATCGCGATCTAAGCCTGCACCTTTTCCCCGTCATCACTAAAGGTTTGTTCACACGATGCACTTCT
>JABSTQ010000262.1:0-138758 GCA_013358835.2 Ixodes persulcatus
GAACGTCCATTTTGACTGACATAGAACTCCAGTGGTGCAAAACGGTTCTTAAAAAACGATTTGGCCAGTGAGGCATTAAAGGGCAGGAATGGTTTCATGGATGTAGTGAGCAAGTCTTCGTGCAGGTGGATGTAAGTGGATCTGTCCGGAGCGATTAACTTTATTAAAAGTTCTCTCGTTTAAAATCGAGACGTGGGATCCGGTATCAATCCGGAGCTTCAAAGGTAGTCCATTTACCTGCAAATCAGCGATGAAGGCATTTAGTCAGCTTCGGTTGACTCCAGGTCCCTCTAAGGTCCGCACAAGGACGTCGTCGACAGACGTGACATTATACTGGTAGTCGCAGTCGTCGTGCGCTCCATTCGTTACTGGGCCGGATCTCCGCGAAGGTGAAGGGCCCTGTTGACGTCCATGGGCGTATCCCCGGTAAAGAGGTGACGCTTGTCGTTGATCATATACGAAGGAATCTGACGGTGACTGGCGACTCCTACAAACAGCTGCGAAGTGGCCCATCTTCAAGCAACGGAAGCACTGAGCGTGGAGTGCAGGACAGACGTCACGCGCATGATTGCGACGTCCACAAAACCAGCAGAGGTCGGGGCCGCCTGCTGGCTCCCCCATTCGTGAAGGAGGAACGTCACGACGCTGTTGAGGACCCACTCGCGCTTGCGGCTGCAGTACATGGTTGACGGCTGGAGGGCAGTGAGTCATCCGGGACGGAACCGTCCCTTGGTGTTGGCGTGTACTGACAATAGGGCCAGATTGGAAAATCCGGGTGGCCATCTTGGTTGAGTCCCTGGGATGCCAGTCGTCCTGACCATCTTGATATCCCCGTCTTGGTGCGTGCGCCTGTTTGAAATGGGGTTGCTCGATGTACTGGACTTCACCGGAGCTTGAAGATGTCCCCGATACCGACGTCTGGCGTAGGTGAAATTTTTCGGAGGTCCAAGCCAGTTGCTCAAATTCTAGAGCGAGCTGTACTGCCCGGTCAAGTGTAGGTACCGCAGTGCCAACAAACTCACGTAGGATACGGTCCTGAACTCGTCTGGAATCGAGACCCTCAAAGAACACGTCGCACAGACGTTCGTCTAGCGCAGTACCATATGCACAAAAATAACCCTGATGTCTTAGAGAAGCCAGAAATTCTGAAACTGTCTCCCCAGGCAGCTGAGTCCGAGCGCGCAGTTTCTTACGCTCCAAGGCGACACATCCCGAAAATTCAAAGGGTTTTTTGAGCGCGGCTAAAAATGCTTCAAAATCGTTCAGATGCTCCGTGGCCGCCACGGTGTTCAACTGAAAGGTAGAGACTATGCGCTGCCCTTCCCCTCCCAACATCGAAAAAAGGACATGTTTCTTCTGAGCAGGTGGAACGTCGTGGATACCGGTAGCGTGGAGGTACGAAAGAAAGGCCTCCTTCCACGCCGGCCAGGCCTGTACAGGCGTGCCAGGAACGGCCAAGAAAACTGGAGGTGGCGGAATCGCCGCCGCGATATTAGTCAATGCTGATTGAATCATTGCCAAGTAGGCTTAGATGGGCATGTGCATTCTAATATTCCATCCTCGTCGCCATTTTGTATTTTTGTGTGCGATCTTTCCAAACGATGCGTCCGGGTTCAAACTAGCCTTGCCTACGCTCGTCTTGGAGCTCACTGTGAACGTTGACTAATGGTGAATTCCACTCGTAGATCCGGAGCGCTTTCCAAAATCCGCGAGGGAGGCAAAATTCCGCTCCGTGGGAACCGCTCCGAATCGTCGAGGGGAAGATAAACTCGCATTTTTGAAGCGACCTCCCCCCCCCCCCCCCCCGCTTCCCCCTCCGCCGTTCAAAATGGCCGCTGCTCGAACTTGACAAGCCCACCAACGCCTCAGCCGACAGATCTTTCCGACGCAGAAAAAACACGTGACACAGGCCGGGCGAAATTATACTTACCACGGCGCCCATGTCGCAAATAACGAAGACGTCCGCATTCGGCACTGTCACATACCTTTCGGCCGCGTCGAGGCGGCGGGGCACGAGCAGCGATTGCCAGCGGTGGAGTTTAGATTTCTGGTATGACTTTAATAAACACAGAGGTAACAAACCATCACTTTCACGGTCGTTGCCTAATCTCTTCTTGCTTTATTTCACGGGAAAACGCCGGCGGAATGCAGTGTAAAAAGGTAAACAATCATTGGTTGCAGATTGAGCAGGCCTAACCTTGCGTCTGCCTTCGGCTTTTCTGTCCCGTCCTTTTTCTCGTACTTCCTCTCACGATCACAGACGTCAGCGCTTATGATTTACCACGCTCCACAGTCCCAACTTTGTATCCCTGATTTACGCGAGGTAGAAGCGTTCGAGCCGTCACAATCCCACGTAAACAACCGACGCACCTGAACAGATCCAACTCGACGACTCGACCGTGGCCCGACCCAGACCGGCCCTCCGACCTCGCCAACCTCGCCGCGCATGCGCACTGCGGATTTAGAAGGAAATGATGTAGGGCGCTCTGTCAACTTCCGGAAAGATCTGTGAAATCCGGCAGAGCAAGTTTGGCAGGGTTTGAGGCGCTCCGTGGAGCGAGCGTTGCCAGAGATCTACGAGGGGAAGATGACCAGCTCGAGCCAGATCTGCGAACGAAATATGCACGCTCCAAATGGAGCGCTTTTGGAACGCTCGAGATCTGCGAGCGCAATTCACCCTATGACAGAGATGAGCCCTTACATGGAAGGTGCCGGCCGGCTCCAGGCCAGAACCCGCCGATGATAATGAGGAGACAAGCAACCGATCTCGACGGTGACGAGGGCAGATCTGAGGCGAGCGCCTCGAGCCGATTTATTTATCGCAGTTTTGGTGACCTAAACATGTCTTGCCGACACGCGGCCCGTGGTTTTGTACAACACGCGACACGTGCAATCGGCACAATGTAGGTGGTGCCATCTCTGAATGACAGACATCCCTAAACATAATCACTACAATCCAGAGCAGCTCGTGCTGACTACCTTCGTTGCTTGCTCAACGCAATGTGGAAGAGCTTGAGTTCCACAGCACCAAAATCATTGACGGGAACAACAGTTAGCTTGTCATCGAAAAGCAGCTATGAATGACAGTTATATTTATTTATTTCATGCCCTTCTGCATAGTATTAAGCCAGCAACAAAGGCTCCGAGCATAAGTTGCTATTTTGTAAAGAAGGTTGTATTGCATGCGTGCTTGCAAAGCACCTCGAGCGCTCTGCTTTCCAGGAAATGAAAGAATGTACATTGGTAAACAAGCCATTTTCTGCAGTTAAAAAGGATATGACACCCGAGACATCGGAACAGGAATCGAAAAGGAAGGTGAGCGCAGTACTCTTGTGTTTTCCCTCCTTTTCATTTTCTTACCTTCGGTTTGGTTTCGAGGTGACTGATTTCCACCAGATTGTCCCTTTTTATTTTTCATGTGATCGACAGAGCAGGCCTGTTTACTACAAATTAGAACAAGCTAGATGCACACTGCTGAGAGCTGCTTGCCTCATAAATTGCGTGCTGTGAGAGAGAGAGAGAGAGAGAGAGAGATGCTGAGAGAGAGAGAGAGAGGTGACGTGAAAGAAGTAGGGGAGGTTTTTCTAGCGGGAATGCTGAACTGGTTCCCCATGAAAGAAAGTAGAGAAAAAGGAAAGAAAGGGGGATAAAGGAGAGGAGGAAGGAAAATAGATAAAAATAAAATAAAGCTGTGAACGCGCTGAGAGTTAATGTCGAATTATTTCACTGGCGATTTGCGACACCAGATTCGTCGAGGAAGTTCAGTAGCAGGTGTTGAAGTATTTGGTGGCGACGGGCTGAACTATAGACCTTTCCAATGTTTACAAAATCACAGTCCAGCGTGCGATCTTCACAGCCCAGCACGTGCGTGTTCGTGGCTTCGGAAAGCGAGCAAAGCACGCGCCATACGCACGAACGCTCAAAATGGCACCGGCCACAAGCTCGTTTTTGGAAAGGTCTATACTTGGATAGATGATATCCTCATCGTCTGGATCATGAAGACCAATTCTGGCGAGCTCAGTGACGAACCTGTGACGTGGATCGCTATATTCTTCGCAGTTGAAGAGGATGTGGCAAATGGTTTCTTCATCGTTGCAGTTCGGACACTGGGAGCTCTTTATTGCAGATATTTTGAAAAGAAACGCATTTGTAAATGCACTTCTGCTTCGTATTTGTATGAGGAGACTGCTCTTCTTTCTTGTGAGACCCTTTGTGACGCATGGCTGATGTTTGGAGTATGTGGTCGGAGAAAGTTCAGTTATGTAACTCTCGATGAGCTTTCGCGTCGCCTTGAAATCTGATGGACAGGGAATGGTGCGCTGCAGTTCATGTGCCGCCCCTGCGGGTTTCTCCGCTTTGGAATTACCAAACAATCCTACATGTGAAGCCACCCATTGAAACGCAATGTTGAATCCAGAATTGTCTAAATGCTTTAACGTAAGCTGTATGGTGCCCGTCGTTTCGTCCATGGGCTCAGGATTAGCTAAGGGTTGAAGGCCCGCTCTTGAATCGGTCAATCGGTGTCTAGCACTACAGTTTGTGGGGTATGCGAGGTAATGTAGTTAAGTGCTTTCTCAATGGCCTTAAGCTCTGCCGTGGTGGAGCTGACCACCGCTTGAAAACGGCCGCTCCATGTCATGTTCTCCTTTGGTATAACAAAGGCCGCGGTAGCACTGCACGTTCCAAAGTGAATGGAGCCATCGGTATATGCCTGTAAAGCTCCTGGGTATTTTGAGAAAAGAACCTCCTCAGCAATCTGCCGCGCTACAATTCCTGGTAGATTCCTCTTCCTGTACACTCCCGGGAGATGTAGACAGCACATTACTGATGGTTCGCGCCATGGCGGTTCTTCAGCGCAGGTTAGGGGACGAGATTTCTGGAGCGATGATTCAACGTTGTATAGCTCTTGTAAATGTAGGGTGAAATTGGAACGTCTTGCTTCTAGTTTCTTTAGCAACGTCACTCCACTTCTGGTTTGCTGGCGACGTACAAGTTGAGTAAGTACCGATTGTGTCGCTCTCAGGTTAAGTTCTAGAGATGAGCTCTCTGCATAAATACAATCATTAGGTGCTGCTCTGAGAACGCGTAAGGCGGTTCGTAGATCTCGGCGGTGGATGCGTTCTAAGCGAGGTTTTTGTGTGTTAGAGAGATGAGTGAAAGGTAGAGCATTTTCGTGTACTTCGTCTGCAGGCTGTGGAGAAAGAAGCCGCTGCACATGCTCAGCATCAATCTTCACTGAAAACATTTGTGCTGTACCTCATGGGGGTGCAGAAATTTCCTCTACAATAGAACATGCTCCCTATGCACCATTTTGCTTCTTTCATGATTTCAGTATAGCCTAGCTGGAAACAAGATTTGTAGCTGCACTTTGGTCATACGCTACAAAACTGTCATATATAGAATACAATTTTCGGGTGAGCAAATCTCGATGCAATTGTTTATGTACCGACTTCTGATGTCAATGTGCATGTTATATATAAGGACTTAGGAATTTCACTATTAACGGTGCTACGGCGGTGGAACTGCAATCGTCCAGGTGCCAGCGACCACAATCAATTCTTCATCTTTTTTTCCTTTCTGCTCAGAGCAATATACTGTTCGAGCCGGAGTGGTTACACAGTAGATGAGAAACGAGATGCCACCCGTGAGGGGGCCCGGTTTTTGTTCTCTCAGTTGTAACGCTTCGGCGTCTCGCTTATGCGGCTTGAATTTTTGCTACGTTACCCTTGTCAAAAACATTGTGTTAAAAAGCTTGTTCAGAAGCAGCAACTAATCAAAAACACATTAAAGTTCTAATTTTAGGTGACATACCAAAAAACTCTCTGACAGCACATACTTGGTGCTGTCAGAGCCCAGGTACCACAGCGATAAAAAGAAATATACTTGTCATGTCTATCTTGTTTCTATCTAACATAAAACAGCATTTTTTTAAATACCAGACTTGCCTGCCATGGGCTTGGGGTAAGTTGTTCTGATGCAAATGCAATTGCTTTAGATAGAAAAAGTGTCCTCGTGTTCAACTGCTGCTTCATCTATATTTGGTAGTCGATATAATAACCCGAGAGAATTGAACGCCGTTGGACTGTCTGCTAAGTAGACAACTCTACAGTCAAAAGGGGCTTGCCGTGTCTACTTGATTGGGCAAGTTACAAATTATAACACAAAATGGCAAGCGGATGCACACAAGTATATTTCACAGATGTGACGAGTCGAAATACTAAGCTCGTAAGAGGCTCCACAACTGCGAGGGTTCAAGTTTCATGAGGGCGACCTTGTAGGCAGCACATACTTGGGGTGCAGAGGCGGCCACCTCTTAAATTTTCAACGCTGCACAGCTTGTCCTCTGCTGTCAGAGATCACACCGTCCTCGAGGTTGGACTCTTTAGTAGCAAGGGGCTCGGGAAGATAATGCCATACGATCCTGCCTTGTGCAGAAAGGCAAATGATGTTGCTGTGCCCACTGCCTTTGCAACCACCGGAACCTGCTTGTGAGCAACGTATTCACTGCTTCACAACAAAATCTTAAGCAATGCCTTTTGTTAAGCTTGGCCTCTGGACAGCACAACATCCAGTGGGTTTGCGAGGAATTGGTGTGCAACTATGGCTTCAGGGGTTGGTCGCTGTCACCTGCACGCAACAGCCTCTGACTTCAATGTTTCATAACGTTTTTTTAGTTGTCTAAAAGCATATAAAGAATAGATAGATGCTTTCCATGCTTATGCAGCCTTTACTTGGAGCTAGTAGCATGTAGGTTTTCATAACATCGCAATATAAAGATAATAACAATGGAGGTATTTCTACTTGGCGTGCACATTACCAAATATCATGTCTTGCAGTGCAAAGAGGTGTAGCGTAAATATCAGGCTATCAAAATTATGCATCATAATTTGTCCATAAAAACAAAGTTTGGCATGTGTAAAATGGGAACGTAGAAAGCGTGCTGCAGCTAAACAATTTCGCGATGTTGGGGCCCTAGACGTCTAGATAAATTATACACATGAAATCACTGGAGTAATCTTGAATGCGTGCTTAAGACAATCTCACACGACACTCATCACGTTGGATGGGGCGCCCGTTTTCTACCGAGAGCTTTCGTGCAAGCACAATGAGAAAATGTTTTAATCAGTCTGTATTAGAACACAGCGTATTGATGCGTAACAGTATTCACCTAGCACAACTCTGAATTCGCATCGCTGAACTTCCTGGTTGTCGTCTTTCCGTCTTCCCTTCGCGCGAAGCCCACCCACCTTGAGCCCCGGGTGATTGGTTATCACCTCTGTAACATTCAACAGAACGCGACTCAGTGCACACCGGTGCACGGTGATGCCTTCGTTGCTCCAAAATGTGCCCCCAGCAACGTAGAAGCTGAGAGCACTTGCTGCTCGGCTGTCAGCACATGGGGCCTCTCACGAAGCCGCCAAAGCTCCCTCGGCAACTGTCAGTGCCAGCGAGTGCCGGGCAGTACTCCCCGACTACGGCCCTGGCGAACCTTAAAGCGAATATATAGGCTGTGTTCCAAAATGTACTTGATCCGACTCCGGGGTAAAGAGATTGTACCGTGGCGTTTCAAAACTTACTCGCGTTTACTCGATGATGTAAAAACTAGCGTTCCAGAAGCGGGTTCTTTACTCCGGTGTAATTACTCACACTATCCTCCTCTATCGTTCGGTAACGACGGATCAAATGGAGGAAATGCGTCACGTGATCTGTTCACCGTCTGCTTGGCAGACGTTCGAAATGACAGCGAATGAGGTGCAGCCATTTCTGTGCGGTTAATATTTTTTGTTGTTTTCAACGCACACACCACATCCGGACCGTGCACCTTCTGCAGGAAGGTATACCTGTGGTTATTATCAGAGTGTGAGCGTAAACAATAGCTTCTCCGCATCCTCATCCTCGGCGATGGAGGAACCTCGTATTCTTACGTTCAAGGTTGAAAATGTTCGAACGCAGTAGATGATGTGGAAGTATTTTTTCCCTTTTTCTTCCAGAGTGCGTGTAATAAGAGGATAACGGTTGTAAAGCAGTGAAGGCTTCGAGGAGTTCCTGTAAATGACCAATCAACAACCTCACCCTATCTCTCTCCCTAAGAAATATTGTGGTTTGGAAGTTATCTCTGTCATTTTGTAATTACAATTGTGTCAAAGCGAACGTAAGTTACATATCACTGTTGCGAAAGCCCCCTCCGTTGTACCGCTACACCGTGTGGAAGCAATTTCCGCAAAACGTAATCGGTGCAAAATTACGATGCGTGGAACGCATGCCCTTAGGGCACTTGGACTAGACTTATCGCCCCCCGATAGTGCGGATTAATAAAAACAAATTTTGGATGTCTAACTGAAAGGAGTAAGTAATTTTGATCTCAAAGGCAGCTCAAAAGGAAGGTGAGCAAAGGGAGCTAGTGGAGCCACCTCAGAAAACATCGCATCGTCACTGTCAAAAAAAAAAAGAAAAAAAAAACTTCGCAGCGGTTAATATTATCGTCTCTTACAGTGCTTTCTTTATGATCAAAAGAGATCGTCTGCTATTTTCCGCTATCGCTGCTACGTTTTCTTTTTGTTGTAGCCCAAGACGAAGCAAATCCGCGTAGTATCCAGGTGATTATCTCAGCCGTTCCAAAATCAATTCGCGGATCGTTTACTCGCCTGTAACGTAGCATTACCCGCTGACGTAGGCGACAGGTTACTCAGGTAAGATTTGGAACACAGCCATAATAAGCGTTGCGATGGTCCGTGAAAGCTTGCTTTGGCTGGCCCAGTTCGCGAGCGTAAACGTCGCCATCTTCACTAAATTTGGCAACTCCGGCTGCCTGACGACTACAAAGTTTTCCCCATCGCCGAACTGAATCGTGACGACATTTTGACGTCACCGCAAACTTTATTATTTCACCAGCATACGATCGAACTCCGTCGAAATCCATAGAGAAAAAATCAATCACAACGTTACATCACGTGACCAAGAGGGCAGCCAATCAGCGACCGTCTGAGTTAACTTCATCGTTGAGTTTAGATCTAGCATAGACAGACAGGTATGTTCCCGTCATTTCGCTTCGAAAGGCAAGTAGGTCTCAAGCTTTGCAATGGACCTGGCCTGCAAAAGCGAATATTTTTAGGTGGTTTTTTAGTTATGCGTCATGACGCTTACCCACCTTGCTGGCGAATGCCAAGCAAAAACAAAATAATAATAATAACAAGAGTAGATTGGAAGGCGTGCATAAATATTTTGTTGATTTTTTTTGTAGTCCTCTCGGTTACTTATTACCGCACATCGACAGACGCTGACGGACGCTTGTATTGGACCGTGGCTCGTACATGATGGAACGCTAGAACGAACGAAGTTTTCATTGCCGCGTCTTACGAGCATTGCAGAGGTTATCCGACGGGGGCGGAATATCAGGTGATGCCGGAGGCTACCAGGCGTCGTCTGCTCGCATGACTAGCAGGCGGTGTCAGACGCCAGACTAGACACAACCCAACGTTACTAAAACCCTCAGTTGGGAAACTCACCCTTGAAACCTGGGCCGCTGGCGTCCCCCGAGGCCGAGCTAAATGCGATAATAGCGCCACCCTTTATTGCCGAGTTGAAACATGAAAGCTGCTTTACATAGCTACTGCGATATGGCCCTGCGAGATGGCGCCACCGGCCCTTGCCGGACTCGACGTGCAGCCGTGCAGTTCCCGGAGTGGACGCTGCGGGAGAAATGGTAGCGCTGCGATCGCCATTAGCTCGGTTCTCGAGTACGGATTGAAGCCACTTTTTTAAAGCAGGCTCTATGGCAGTTTCCCAACTGAGTGGTTCTAGTAACGTTGACACAACCGGACGACGCGAAAGGGAGACACTAGGCTTGTTAGTGTGTTCGGCTGAGCAGCCAAGCCAATCGAGTAGTGATGGGCGAGACCACTGATCCGTGGGCGGGGCTTAGAGCGGGCTTTGACCTCCTCCTAAATTGCGTCTAGTAGCGTAAATATTTGCTTATCGTAATCCATAATACGCGTCTCTATCATGCCTTCAAAAAGATTTTAGTTTAATATTCGTGTTCTTTTAGGAAGCCCGAAGACGCATAATGTACAGCCAAACTTCATCTTTGACCAGAGTGTCAAAAATGGCGAACTCGAGTACATCTTGACCCCAATTCGCTTAACAAGTGCCAAAATTAGACTTCCCTGCTGGTTGTTTGGCTGTCATCTGGCATCCTTGACTCAAGTCTGGGACATTGACAATTATGTGGCAGGTTAAAAAAAAAAAAAAAAAAAAAAAACCATAGAAACGCCAATGAAAAGCACTCTGGCCCCAAGTAACGCCATGAAACAAAACTGTATTAGGCCTTGGTCTACTGGGCAAGTTGGTAATGGACATTCATATTAAAAATAGCGCAAAAAAGACGGGACAAAAAGACGAAGAAGCACACAGGACAAGCGCTAACTGGCAACAACTTTCCTGTCCGCATGTAATTAGTGACAGGTTTGACCTCCAGACACTTCGCTTGGAACACTCCGGGTTTCCCTCGGTTTTAATACAGGGAGTCGGAATCCCTTCTAAAAAAGTTGAAAAGCTCTTCCGTTGTACCGAAGAGGAAACCAAAGAATTTTGTAGTGCTACCTTACATTCATAAGGTGCCGCACAATCTGAAAAGGATAGCGTCTAAGTTCGACGTGGACGTTGTTTTCACTGCCCCGTGCAGATCGTCAAAATTGTGAGCTATGGTGAGCGGGCCGAAAGTGAAGAAACCTGTTTGCAGCAAGAAACACGTCACAAAGTTTGTGCCTTGGGCCACTGAGGTGGTTTACAGAATTCCTTTAACATGTGGTCGTGTTTACTTAGGGCAAACGGGACGTTGCTTAAATGATAGACTTCGAGAGCATGCGGCTTCTCTTGGCAACAATTACGGTTCCCACTTGCCGGGGCATGGGCATTGTAAAACTTGTGGTTGTTCCTCCACGCTGGACGGTGAGCAGGTGGAGGGACGCAACAAAGGAAGGATAGAACGAGAGTTGCTGGAGGCGGCAAAAATACATGCTTGTGACATAGACGTTTGCATAAGCGTCGCATCGTAGTATATGCAGCCGAAAGAGTACAGTTTCATTAACACTATCTAACTTGTAAATATTAACGCGGCGTTTTTTCTATTCCTTTCCTCGTTCGGATTGTGCGGCGGGGTGATGTGATGTAGCTTTTTTGCTGACTTTTTGGAACAGGCGGTGGGTGGGCTGTATCTGCTGATTTGGCGGTACGCCGTGTTTTTGTTGAGACGAGACTAAGCGCGTGCACGGCGATAGCAGAGTTGGAAGCATTCAATAAACTTTAGTTGCCAGTTAGCGCTTGTCCTGTGTGCTTCTTCATCTTTCTGTCCCGTCTTTTTTGCGCTATTTTTAATATGAATGTATAAGGCCCACGTTAGGCCCCTATGATTCTTCCCAAGATCGCGACGAGCTATAGGCGTTTCTCTGGCGTCCTACCTGGGAGCCAATCTAAAGCTGCTCACAGCTTAAGAAACGCTGGGCGTCGCCTATTATTCTGTTCACGCTCTTTGCTTCGTGATTGGTTCTTCGGCCTTCTTATCGCGAATGCCGCAATCTTCTTGGCTACAAAGTGATAATAAGATGCCCGGAACCCGCCACGCACTCTGTTTCTTTAGCTGTCAGTGACGTGGCAAACTAGCAATCGGACTGTTCGCCTGTGTGAGCGCTCGTCGCGCGTGCGTGTGTGAGTACGTGTGCGTTTGAACCTGGGTGCATGTGGGTGTTTTCTTTACGTACGCCGGTTTGCCAGCGAGCATCGAGTGTTTATTCAGCATGCGGCTGGAGGTAACATCTATAAGTATAGTAAATCCAATTTATATTCCCGAACGTGCAGGTCGTATGTCCAATCTGTGCATCGTGACATTTGTGCAGAAGAGAGATACGCGGAACACGCCTACACTTGGGGTCAACTTTCGGTGGCAATGGAGCCAAAGCTGCAGAGCAGGGGGGGGGGGGGGGGGGGGGGATGAAGACGGGAGCAGAACGCGGCAAATCCTGGGCGCTGACATTGGCGGTCTTGAGAGAAAGAACGAGAACGAGAGCGGCAGAAAAGAGTAGAAAGAATGCAGACGAAAGGTTTGCCAGTGTTCGTTTTGCCGCGACGAGTTGAAGTTGCTCCTGCGACTTCTCTACTTATTTAGTTTTAGGCAGTGCTCGATTCCGGTATTTTCTCTGCAAAGTAGGTTAGAAAAGAACAAAGTACAAACCTTGCACATGATGTTTTGTTGCCTCTTTGTGAATATTAAGGCATGGCCAGCGATATGAGCCCATCGGAACCGCCAACCGAGAGATCCCAATGCATAGGACCCTTTCCTCTATAATCTAAAATATAATAATCTAGAGTCTAGGTTATTATATTAACTCTATGGGTAGGAAAGCTGGACCGAAATTACCGAATTGTGATTCTGAACCGTTTCGTCCAACCGGTTCGGGACGATATTTCGATTTGCTCCGGTTTGGGTTCTCTCACAATATGGTGCAAAAGATAATGGTCCGGTTCAGTTCAGCTCCAGTTTAATGAAAAATGACGGTTCACGGTTCCGGTTTTCGGTTTAATTCCAGTTCGTTTTGACACCCTGCTGTAAACACAGTGCTGCATTTTAGTTAGGAATAATGTTTTAGTGTTACACCTGATATTGATATAAAAATGTATTAGATAAAACATCATGGTAAAGTAGTGTTTTGCAACATCGGTTTTTCTTGAGCCCGCTAAGAACGTTGCAGTGAAGCCAGCATTTTCGAGTCGAGGATTGCGAGTCTACTCAAAAGGCGGCCTATTTAAATTTTGGTCCCGAGAACAGAACAAATTAAGTTCTACGAATTTTATATGAAGTTATTTTGTATCGGATGGGCGATGCACAAAAAGAAATGATAAGAAAACTAATATTGGACTTTTTTTTTTAAATCTACCTCAAATAACTCAAAAGTTTAGGCTTCTTTACTAGTTTATTGTTGTTAAACTGTATTGTTGTAAAATTGCCGTAATATTAAAAATAAAGCTGACGATCATTTTTTTTCTTCTTGTTTTGTTTAGTAGAAACATTAGGGCCAAGCATAATCATGGGCACTGAGTCATGGCTTGATGATTCTGTGCTGTACAGTGAGGTATTTCCAGAAGGTTTTAAGATCGATCGTCAAGATCGCCACGCGCTTGGAGGTGGTGCTTTCTTATTGGTAGACGCAGGATGTCAGAGCAGTGAGCTCCTGGTACCTCAAAATATTACCAAGTCTGTTAGCTGCCGCGTTCAGTTGTCTAAAGGAGGCACTCAATCGTCCTCGGCACCGCCCCCTCTGTAGAGAATATGGATGAGCTTAGTCAGATACTTTCTTCCATTCCTGATAACTTTGTTATCACCGGAAGAGACCATTTCTTGCACTAATCAGTCTAGTTTGTATAAGTGATTTAATGACGGGATAATTTCGTTCTCTCTGGATCAGTATGTTTTTTTTTTTCACCAACATGAAACAATTAAATTTTAGATGTCTTGTCTTATTAACTAATAATTCCAGCGTTGTTCCTAACGTCACTGTAATTCCAGGTATAAGCGGCCACAAGTGCTGTGGTTCGTGAATTGTTATTGAGTAAGGCGCAAAAGGTGTCAATACCCCCGCGAAAAGTGTTTTTATGCGGACAAGGTGACTATGATAGTATTCCCTCGGAAGTTTTGCGCTACTTTCCTTGCGTTTCAGCCTTGAGCGTGGAAAATTATGTTAAGTACTTTTGGGAAATTTTTGATCAAAAACTATTCTACTCTCCGAAACTCGCATACCATCAAGAATTATCAATGCGAATAAGAGACAGAAACCATTGATTATATACCCTATACGATAACAAATACAACTTAAATATAGAGCTTATAAGACGCATCGAAGGAGTATGTCTGATCCATCGAAGCAAAAACTTGAAGATTTGTCTAGGTACCTCAATAAAGATGCACAAGAAAGCAAACTTATTTTCTATGTGCCTTTTCAAGACAAACTAAAAAATAATCCTCGAGAATTCTGGAAATTTTTAAAACCAACAAAAAATATGATACTTCCATTCCAGCTTTGTTACAAAATGGCAATTTTATAAATGAAGAAATTGAAAAGACTGAATTTTTAATGCTTATTTCAAATCAGCTTACACGCCTCTTGTTTTTAATTGTATCGTTCTTGTGTGTGAGCAGACGATAGATACGATTATGTCGGGTGTGATAATTGAAATAGATGGGATTGTGATTTTACTAAAAGGCATAGACACGTCAGTGCCTTGTGGGCCAGATGGACTTTCGCCGATAATATTTCACAATTGCAGAAAACAAATTGCTGGGTATTTACATAATATTTTGACAAGTCGCTAGAAACAGGTTTAGTACCGAGTGACTGGAAAAAGGCAAATGTGACTCTGATCTTTATGTCTGTTTCAAGAAACCTGGTAGAAACGTATAGCCAAATGTCACTCACGTCTATTGCTTATAAGCTTTTTAAAGATGTATTATATACCTCGATATATAGTTTCTTGGATTCTGGTTGTTTCTTTCTCCAGCCCAGCACGGATTTCGTCACGGTTACTCGTGTGTCACACAACTGGTGGAATTCACTCATTTTGTTTTGAATGCTATTGACAACAAACAACGTTTAGATTGTACGGGCATGGACCTCGATAGGTAGACATGCGTTGACGTTTTGTCCTTGGTTACGGCGTCTGTAACCTGTACAAATGAAGAAAAAAGTATTATTATAATTTAGACTTTTGTAAAGGCTTTGATAACACACCACATCACGTATTATTAGAAAACCTTATATCCCTAGGTATGAACCACAAAATCGTCAACTGGGTTACTGACTATTTGTCCGGTCGTGAACTATGTGTAGTACTAAAAGGCCAGAAATCTTCGTCAATTGTAGTGACCTCAAGGGTAGCACAGGGTAGTCTACTGGGGCCCTTGTCATTTTTTATATATATCAATGAGATTTGTGAAGGTGAACAATCTCATGTTAAATTATTTGCGGACGATTGCGTAGTATACAGAATAGCTCAACATGACGCGGATGCTTGTGTACTTCAGGACAATTTGGAAGTACTGAAAGGTTGGTGAGACCACTGGGAAATGAGCTTAAATTTAAAAAAAAGTGTGAATATATGTGTTTTTTACGTGGTCTAGCTTGCCCAACTGCATAAGAACTGAAAAAATGTAGCACTTGGACGTATAGGCAGCTATAAGTACCTGGGGGTTTACCTTTCGTCAAATTTAAAATGGAATGATCACATTGATTATACTCTTGCCAAGGCTAGCAAAATGTTGTACTTTTTCCGTATAAATTATAGAAATACATCACGTAGCGTGAAACATATGTTATATTTTTTTTTTATCAGGTCGATTCTGGAATAAACGTGTGTCGTCTAGGACCCGTTGCAGAGTTACCCGGTACGAGAGTTAGAGAAGTTTCAAAATGAGGCATTAAGGTTTGTGACAGGAGGTTACATCCTATACACTAGATGTACAGAAATTAAAAGTAGATTAGGTTGGGTCACTCCTAAACATCAGAGAAGGTGTTTAAGGTTACTTTTTTTTTTTTTTTTTACACAGAATATCATGGACGGACAGGCATTGAACGAAGTTTGTATTCGCGTCTCCAGCTCGACGCTCGCCCTCCCGCGGCGGAAGCAGGAAGCGCTCTAGTGAGGGTCCCCCGATTCTCCTGCTCAAAGGAAACGGCGGAACTGCTCGCGATCATGGCTCGCGCAATGCGATTTCCGAATGCAAACGACACTCTTCACTGTCCCAACTTAGTGCTGTAGCCTGTATGGAATTGTACCTTACTGGAGAGTTTTAGTATTGCGTATAGAAGCAAACGCAAGTACGCTTTGCGTTTGCGTTAGAGCTGCGTGCCCCACGTTGTGCGTGCGCCTTATTGCCGTTCGCCACCCAAGACCCCAATTTTGGGCTCCGCGCACGCGCAGTGTGGAACACGCAAAGCTAACGCAAACTCACAGCGGTTGCGTTCGCTCGTATACGCAATACTACAACTCACTATTGTTTCACCGGCTTCTAACGCCAACGAAACGTGCTGCAGTGAGCAGACGTGCCAGCAGGTAGGCCTTTCTTCGAACTGGAAAGGCTGAGGTTGGCAAAACGACGGAGCGTAAAAATAAAAGTAACTAAATCTCATAAGTTTTTTTTTTTTAATTTTTGGGCATTTGGTCTGGAAGGATATTGGCGGCGACTTTGGACGTTTTGCCGATTGTCAGAAGTCGCGACTATGATAGCAAATATATACGTTACCCACAATTAATTTAATTTTACGTGGATTTCTCACATTAGCTAGAATGTCTTCATTGATTTTAGACTATTTTTATTTTATTACTTGGTAATTAAAAATGCTGCAATTGTCACCAGTGATGATAATTAGCACACTTTTGATTGTCATACTTGTTCGCGTGTTTGAAATTAAATCATAAGCAACAAATTATATTAGAGCTTTGAAAAATTACGTATTAAAATATCTGAATTTTAATATTATTATTATTAATACAAATTGCGGCAATGTATGCCCACAATTAACGCCAAGATCTCGAAAATACGCCATTTAACCATAGGTCTTTCCAGAAAGGTATAATTTTGTTTTCCTTTTAGCATATGAAAAACTCTGACATCGTTATCAAGATAGACAAACAGTCAAACACTGGATGTAATATAGAATCCTATGCGTCACGCGTTGCTATAAAAACACACAAACACACGTCAGCTGTCTGACTCGGATTCCGTCTTTGGGTTGTTGCAGTGAGAACAGCGTTTATTAATTTATACGTTTTGTGGACATATTGTAACAATTGGAATTATTCTCTTATTCTTGTGCTGGGATAATGTTAAAACAATTAATAATCTAAATACCTTAAAACCCATTAAAAGGCCCGCAGTTCATTATTTCCCATGGCAATTATCTCAGCGAGAAAAGGCAGCGAGAACGCACAAATATCAGCAGTGATTTTTTCAACAACTACAAGTATCAGCCTGGGTCGAACATGTACGTCACAAAATAAAGTTTCCGCGAAAACCTTCTGTAACTAAATAATTACGATGTCATACACATCTTGAGTTATGAAATAATCCGAAATTAAGACCCATATCGAGGAATTAAATCCAAAATAGAGGTGAGTTTCGGTTTCGCTCCAGAATTAAAACGCCCATTTTTGCGTAAATATTACGCTAAACACCGTTCTTGTTTTTAGGATAAAGAGGTGACCTGCGCTCATAACACCCTAGCTTCCTCGTATTACCAGAAATAATTTGTGTCGCTCAGTGAAGCCAGCACACTAGGCAGGCTCAACAGCGGCACGCATCTCCGACCCTCACTATAACCTCCATTTTGAAGAATGAGTGGCGCCCCCTTTAGTTGGAGTCGCGAATACATTGGGGCCGCATTTTATATCAGCAAGTTTGGACCCGTCGAAAAAAATGGCAGTTTCGTCATCGAACTGATCGTTTTTCTTCATAATATTTTGTTAATACTATTTGGGAGCTGAATTCACTTTCAGAAGAGCTAATCTTGGCTTCTGGTGTCGTCGTTTTTTATGTGAGATTAGAGTGTTGTATTGAAATATAGAAATGTATTTTTCGTTGTTTTTTTGTGCGCACGTACATGAATTTTGAATATGTTCACTGTGTGTACGCAATCTATGGAACCCCCTGCATAAAGCCTAACGTTGTATTGAAGTATAGAAATGTATTCAACATTGCTTTTCTTTTTGCGTGTATGCATGATTTTTTAATATGTTCATTGTATGTTCGCGATCCATGTCCAAATACCTACATAATGTCTACGGCACAGCTGGTATTTGTATAAATAAATAAATACAAAGATAAATAAATATAAAGGGGCTTATTTACCTGGCTGCTTCAATAATACAACCGAAAACGTCAACCAATATCTCTATTCGGAAAACGTTATTGTTATAAGAAATCAACACAAAAATCTATTAAAAATAAAAATATATACTTTTTTTTTTGTAAAACTCGATGTAAAAAGCTCGAAATATTAGATTTTAGAACATTTGGAAGAAGATATAATAATTTCATAAAAGTGACCTACACGAATATTATATTTTCGGATATCGTATGTTTAAAGCTACACACTGATGGTTCCTTCGTGTCATAGTTCTTACCGGTTCAGTTTCCACGACAATCTGAAATTAAGGCAAAATTGCTCGGGGTAGCAAGTTTGCGATTTTATTAAAAGATAACCATAAAAAATAAAATAAATGTTTTTCTTTTAAAAATAGTTCGTAATTTAGTTTAGAAGTAAAGAAGATAGAAGTCTGACAGAATGCACCAGTTTATAAACAACGGAAAAACTTGCTTGCATTTCATAAAGTGGCACTTCAGATTTTGTTTTCTATAAAACGCTTTGAACTGTTACTTTTTCTAAGCGCAGATTTGTTCAATCTAGGACTTCAACTATGACCTGTTTTTTTTTTCTTAATGACCGAATTTGTCCTTCTTTGAACAAATCTGGTAGAACTCGAATGAAACCACCCAAAGAAATTCAACGTAACACCGCGTAAAACCGCCCTAACATATACGTGGGACCGCCGCGCGCGTTTTGTTTACGTATCTCTGATATACTGCCAGGATGTCCAGGATGTTCGCAGACCCTGCAACCTCACAGATTACCTTCAGACTTTCCTGTAAGCCTTCAGTTTCCCGGAGGTCGGACACGTGCGACGAGAGGAACGAGAGATTACGGAACTCGACGACCCCTTCAAAAGAGCATCAGTGTGGTGCTGGAAACGAGTCGATCAGGACGATCACTTCCCGCTCAACATGAACGCCAAGGTCCTGGTTGTTGTTTTTGCCCTGCTGTCAGTCGGTGAGTTTTAGGGTTTGCTATATTAAACTAGACTGGAGATACCCTCGGAGATATCGAGCCCCCGTTTCACCCTTTCGTACTGATAACTTTTCCTGTTGAACGCATCCCGTAACTAATATTGGCAAGCAATAGGCAATGAGCGCGACATAATAACGAACAAAGTTATGTGGTGAAGGTGACGGCTGATGGGGGGCTCTACAGGATGTTGGTAATAGAGCGTATTCTTGTTTTTAACAATTAAGCTCAGAAAGTATGTATATACGATACAGGTTAGATAACAAAAGCATTTTCTTTTGAGCTTCATAAAAAATTTGGTTTCGGCTAGTTTGTTCTTGAAATCCGTGTTGCATATGTGCCTTCCTTTTGTTCCCGTCTAGTTCGCGGTTTCTAATAATTTTTCACCTTCTCATTCTTTTAAATAAAGCCTCGACAAAATGTTTTTTTCCCCTTTTTATTTCGGGATGTGGAGTAGCCATCTGGGGCCATAATTTTCTACATTCGGGCAAATCACTTAAAAGAGCATATCGCTCCAAGCTACAGGGCGAATAACGAGGCTGAAAATATATTTCGACCCCTCAAAACAGACCGCGCTGTGACGCTCAACCTGTCACTTCATGTGCTCACGTCGTGCCCGGTGCCACAGAGCCGTTTGTCTTTTTGGGTCAAAACATATTTTCATCGTCGTCATTGGCTGACTTCCCTCGGTAGGTTGCCGCAAATAGCGCTCCCTTTTTTCTTTCTTTTTTTTTTTTTTTTTGGGGGGGGGGGGGGGAGGGGGAGGAAGTAGATTGACTTAAATGTTTAAAGTGTGAGCCCTAATATATTCCGTAAAATAAATCACCTTCTAGCCACCTATTCTGGTCTCAGCTTTTGTCTCTCTTGGCTAGAGAGCCCAGATCTAAAAGAGGGCGCAACTCAAACTATGGAGGGTGTGTGCTACTTAATGGCGGATGCCTACAGCGCAGAATGGAAGCAAGTGCGCATGCGTTTGGTTGTTGCGTCGTGAGGAGGAAAGCAAGCGGGGATGCAGAGACGTTTGTTTGTAGGCAATCCACTTTCTCGACACCACCTCGCAGCTCGTATTGCAAACGCGGTCCATAAACCACGTGACCCCAATCGAGTAGTTGGAAACACTCTCTATAATCTAGGCAGACTACTTCGTACTTTTATCGAAAATAACGATGTTGTTCTGGGGGGAAAAATTAAGTATTCCCCGGTTCGAGCTTCTTTTAAACGCTAATGGCCCAATTCTCTTTTCTGGCATATCGACAATAAACTAGGAACTCAACGAGCATTATCGTTCCAATTGTTTTTTCTTCAAAACTAGCCTATTAAATCTTGGACATCGCTATTCCATAATGCTTTATTTTCACCGTAGCACTTCGAGGAAATGTGAGCCAACAGGCGTCTCATTACCGCTTTCTAGCCAATAAGATCCCGATATTCATCAAGAATAACATCGAATGACCAATCACGAAGCAAGATGCGTGAATACCTCCCTGTGTGCTTCTTTATATATATATATATATATATATAATGCTTTTTTTTCTGCGTGTGTTGAACGTGAGAGTGCAACGAACGTCTCTGACGGTCAGATCGCTGGATGGTGTGCGACACGAGCGTTGTGCATTTCAGCGCTGATCGCCGAGGCTCAGCGTTTTCCCGGAGGAGGAGGAGGATTTCCAGGCCGGTTCCCAGGAGGAGGGGGAGGAGGAGCCCGATGCGGCGTGAGATTTGAACAAATATAAGTCGCGGTCATTGACAACTGCGCAGGGCTGCGAGAGAGCCTAGCCAAAACGCAAACGGCGTTCTGCGCGGCCTGTACGATCACACAAAAAATTTCGTCAAACGTTCTTAGTTGGGCTTCAGCTTTTTTGGCTTAAGTAGTCACCGTTCACGTTACGATCTCACAAAATTAATACGCACAAAAAAATCTGACATTATTGAACCTGAGACGGAGAAGAAAAATGAAGACACGTAGAAGAGAAGGTAGCTTGCGCGCTCACTTTTTGTACAAAAAAGATTGATTGTGAGGTGACGTCAATATAATTATTTATTTAGTTTTTTATTTGCACATACTGCCAGCTGCCATTTGGTTGCCAAGGCAGGATGAGGCATACCAACGAGACATTAAAAAATATATGAAAATGAACATAAGCAACATCAAATAAACTATTAAAAAGAATTTCAAGGGTAGTGCTGAAGAGCTGTCGAAAATTCTTCAATGGACGAGGAACTCATGATGTTAGTGGGAAGTCTGTTCCATTCGTCAAAGGTACTGCGTGAGAAAAAAAAATAATTATAACACTCGATAAGGCAGTAGGGTACGACAATCCTGCTTACATAGTTTGCGACGTGCTGTGACGTGAGATATTAAATTGCATCAATTGTATACGAGGCTGAGTGAAGGGTAGAGGTAAAATATTTCAAGCAGCAAAGGATGAAAGCCATTACGCTCTGCGGGCGCACACGGAAATAAACTGTGTCTGGCTTCCTAATTTTATTGTCGTTTTATTTTTTCTTATTAAAATTTCGCTGATTTTATGTCAGGCTGCTTAGGAGCTAAAACTTTGATGTTGTTAGCAATATTATGACGAAGTATGCAAAACGGGATGATCGTCTGTTAAACAACAAAGGAACATTAAAAACCAACAAAAGTGGCTGCTTATGGAACAAAAGAGAGACGCACACACCGGCGGTCTGGCTTCTCAAACACTTGAAAGCAGCACGCTGAAAAAAATCTAACCAATTTAGAGTTTGCGACTTTGGCAGTGGCGATAGTTAAATAGGCTATAGTAATATTGCGATCCAGATTTTGTAGCAATACATTGTAGATACATAAAATCTACAAACATTCACCTGAAAATATATTTTCAAAACTTCTAAAAGAAGATTTAGATACCAGTCTGATATGCACCCCGGAGAACAGAGTGTTGGCTTTTGCTCGTTTCCTGGTGAACATGTGTAGAGTCCACGGGTTTGGGGACCTGTATCAAGAACGACCAGTCCAGTCGGAGTTCTCAGGAAGACTGATTTATGTCACGAGACATTCGAGATATTCCAATTCTATACAAGAATGACGAGGAAGAGAAAGTATGATGATAGCATCAAAGCATAGGACGACATAGAGAAGAAAAAGAAGTGAAAACGAAACATGGTGAGCGCAGCAACACGATTCAATCATATAGACGCTTTAAACACGCACCTGACACGCGCTAGAGTGAGCCGCCATTGCCAACCTTCTCCTGTCTTACCGAGATTCCTAGCCACTCAAGCGGGCGTTGACGAGCCTCCACAAAGGCGTATGCTGGGGAGAAGGACGCAGTAGCAGCTAAAGTGGCAATAACCTGTCCTGCTGTGGTAATGATGAAGTGAAGCGAACGGAATAAGAGGAAACAAAAACTAAAGGTCGATTATGGCGGTGCCCATGCACAGCTGCGTGAAAGCGTCTATATTTCTGCAGCCTTTGCTGACGCAGGTCTTATATATTGACACAAGTATAAAACTATATTCATAAAATAACTTTAGTGCACGACCATAACCAAATCGACGCAACTGTTAATCAACTTCTTCCTGCGAAAGGTCGAGGTTTGAACTATAGAAATACTTAGTAGCCCGCATTGAGTTGCATGTTTTGTTTGAACTCTTGTGTCTTCAATATCTATGGTTCGGAATCGTCAAACTTTATACCAGTAAATACGCTTAATTGTTACGGCGATGAATATAACAGACCCTCTATGAATTTATTATCGGTAAGCTTCTATCGTGCGAGTGCAAGGCTGTGCCATTAACTTAAAATTTGAAAACCCTGTTTCGAACAACAGTGTTGCTAAACATTGTTAGCGACTTCGTTTTTCGCACAAGCTCTTCAACGAATCGCGCCAGCCTTCTGTCTTCTATGTGTTTTCCCTGTCTCCTTGCGCACCTCGTGAAAGGGGATCAGTCCTAGTCCCCTTAACAATGCTCCGTCAGTATAACGTCTACGAATGGTGCCACAATTCACTGCACAAATTGAAACGACCCACCTCACTTCTCGCGTATTCATTCACTATAATATTTTATGGGCGGTTATTGTTCGTTCACTTTCTCAAAATGCGGTCATCGTTGGTGGGAACGGGTGCAAATAAATGCCAATAAATAATGAGCAGTTGGTTATGAGAATTGCATGAGCTGAATTCCTGGACCTATAATAAATTTGGTGCGTCTAGTTTTCCCGCATGCACGGGGGAGAGCCAATCACCGCGATCGACGGAGAGGGCTCGGCCGATGAGAAGGCTCAAAATCTGTCTAGACTTAAAAACACACACACACTGCGCTGTTACACTGAGTGTGACGTAATCACGTAAAACGTCGTGCTCACGTGTCACGACGCAGCCTATCTCTTTGGCTCTAAACGTGTGTTCAGCTGTATTGTTCGCCGAACACCCTGCGTAGATTGCAGTGATTTGTCTTCAAAGTGCTTTGCGGGATAGTATAGATGCACCAGATTTCTTAGAGTGTATGACGTGCACAATATAATCCCCGCCAGGTTAAAAAAAGATGTAGAAAGTATAGCTTACTAAGTTTAGGCTTCACGTTTTGTGATTTTTTCTTCGGTGTTCGAATTGGGTAATGAAAGACCGCAAAATATCGCACTCCGGCTGCGGAGTGTTAATAGAATGCCTGAGACTCGGCACGCCCTGAATATCCTTAATTTGACAGCGACTATAATTAATAGTAATAAATTAATTTCAGTTGTTCTTTTTTTAGAGCAGCGTTTTGTTAAATAAACTAAACATGAAGCAACAGCGTCGTCAACAGTGTCAAGTCATATAACTGTTTTTTTTTCGTCTCTTTTTAGAGGCGTGTGTGTCCGAGGGGAACGATATGCCGCTCCCAGGTTGTTCAATGCTTTCGAGCACCTTGCCCTCCAATCCGAACGTGTAAGTTTAATTTCTTATTTTTCCTTTCACTCTTCGAACTGCTTTTTTTTTTTCGACCATAAATTTGTTTTTTGAGAACAATCTGTAGAAATGACAACTATAAAGAGCTTATCAATCTTATATCATGAATATCCATTTTATCTAACTTTTGCTTCGGAGTGAGAAAATTAGAAAGGTACCAGTTAGCGTCAACACAATTCGGAGCACTGTAGTACTACAATAAAACATCTGGTATACCGCGCAATTGGGAAATGACCAGAATAGTCTGCATGCAAGTGTAAGTAAAGTGTTAATGAAGATAATGGCCAGGTCAAGTGTAATACAAGAGCAAATATGAGTCCAGAAAAAGCTGCACAAATCTCGAATCAACCACAAACGGCCAGGAACATTTTTTTTCACTTACCATTAGAGTTTAGATCGCCTCAACTGTCTTTGTTGTTGTTTATTTTTTTTAACAATACATTTATTGTAGGCCTGGTGAGTGGTATTGTCTTGGTTCTTTCTGTTGTGTTTTACTGTATATTTAAAGGGCAACTCCGCTTCATTTTTGATATTTAGAAAACTATGCAGCCCTCTTCAGTATCATGTAGGAAGACCCCATGTCAAATATTACGATCTAATTCCGTCTATATATTTAATAAACTTGCCAGCAAACTTTCAAATGAGCCAATTCGCCGAAATCTGCCAACTCTAGCGTGCGACGCGAGGCGCAATCGTCAGCGCAGTCAATGCGGCGGAGTTGGAGCGGCCAACGTTGACCCACTACGTCAGAGGCATGACTACGTCATCCTTACGTTTTGGTTGTTTTTACTTCTCAGAGCGAAATTGAACGATGGCGTCATGAGTTTCTCCTCTCGGTGTTGGCTGAACGGCGTCCACGTGATCACCGTAACGCGGATGCGCTAGTTTGCGCTGCCCTGCGCGCTTATCGGTCTGTTTCTCCTCTCCCCCTCTCCTTCGTCTTCTCCCCTTCCCCCTCTCCCCCGGGCCATCACCGTCCACGCCATGCGAAGCGACCTGCCCGCGTCGCGTGTCCTGTCCCTAGCCCCCACGCACTTCACAAGACCACGTGGTTCGACGTGACGTGGCCATGACTCTGTCGACACGAGGCCAATGTTGCCTGACGCAACCGAAGTTTCGGTTTCGGTATCAGCAGATGTTTAAATTAAGATTACACGAATAATACTTCACATTTCGCGAATCCGAAGACGTAGAGCTGTTTAGTAGTGCTTTGTGAAATGGAATCACATGTAAACCTAAATTTTTCGGAATTGAGCGGAGTTGCCCTTTAAGTGAAGTTGTAGATTTCATCTGAAGTAGTATTGCATATATTTATTTAGAAGTTGTACTGTAACCTGATAAGGTGAAGATATTTCATGTATAAAAAAAATTAGAAATAAAATAACCTATCTAACATTCAACCTACAGGATTCTTCTTAGGTATGTCCTCTTGTTCGCTATGTTCCAGCGTGTCTAATTTTTTATCTCCTTACTTTTTAAGATGTTAAATAGTAACGTAAGCTTACCGGAGTTAAACAATCATCTTGCAAGAACCATGCAAAAAAAAAAAAATTTACCTGAAAGATTTTTGTCGATGTCTCTCGAAGACTTAGCTTCTCCAGGACGTTGAACTAAGCCTTACCGAAATCGCAACCGCGTCTCCGAGGTTAAAAGAAGGCTCATTCTCGAGTTACTCTACAGGCATCGGCTGCAATCACGTTACGTTCGGACTTGCAACAATCATGAAAGACCATATTCATGAAAGTATTTCAGCGAAGAAATTTAGAATGTGAAAAGCACTGATATTATCTTCTTCTTCTAGGTGTTCGATTTTAAAGCCCAAGAATATCAAGGACCAAGTCAGCCCTACCAGCCACAACAAGTCTACTTGCGAAGTAAATGTTGGCAATCAAATAAAGGGTTTTCATTCGTCTCTGCACTATTGGACTAGTTATATTTCTCTAGTACTTCCATATACAAGTAGTGCGGTCCGCGTCGGGACTCACGATAGACTTAAAGGCCGGTTCGGACACTTGCGTTTGAGTGCGTTTGACTGCGTTGCGTCGAGAACCGAAAGCGAGTCACCGGCACATCTGTGCTTCGTATGAAGCGTGGAATCCAATTCAAGCAATCATCTTGGCACGCGATATACGCAGCAGGGATGTCCTGGTTTCTCGTTGCCGCAACGCAGTCAAACGCAGTCAACCGCAACTGTCTGAACCAGGCTTAAGACTCGAAAACACTGAAAGTCAGTCCTTTCCCACCCCTTCTACCAGATTCAACATCCGACGAGCTCACCACCGTTAATTTTGGTGCCTTGTGCTGTTACACTCTTAGAGGTACAGCGTGTCTACTTTCCCGAAAAGCACATAGGGAGCACCAACCGCTGCAACCCAAAGAATTCGGCGAATAAAAAGACAAAAATTATGTTTAAAGATGCGCATTTTCGTATATTTTGTTACGTTTTATATAAAGTAGTTTGTTGGTAAATAATTTGTGAATCTGTTTACTTGACGTGTTTTGTAGCACTTTTTGCGTATAAAAATAATACGACGTACATGTTTCGGTGTGAAATTGACGGCTGTGCAAAGTACCATAGTGAGGCCGTGGCAATGTACACGCCTCGAAGTTCCCCATTTTATATATATGCGAAAGAAAATCGCCCACGTCTTGACCATGAAGCTGAAATCTCCTCCCAATATCATTACCTTAATTCACATTATATATATATATATATATATATATATATATATATATATATATATATATATATATATATATATATATATATATATATATATATATATATATATATTGTTACGAAGATGTGCGGCCGGCAGCAAGCGTTCACTCAATGAGATAGAAAGGATTTTATGGAAGCCGGGCCAGGGGGGATCGGTGGCCGAGTGGTCTAGCTTACACCAGCTCGGAGCACGTGGAGCGAAAGCTCGCGCTCCAGAACCCAGGATCCTGGGTTCAATCCCCACCCCTGCCCGTTTCGATCTGGGTCGCTAAACTCGTCAAACACAAAGTTGGGCACGAAGTTCGCGGAGCGTGCTGATTGGACTCCCGCGACGTTGGCGTCACGCGGGACGAGATGTCAATCATCCAAGCTCTCTCGGTGCTCAAATTCCAGCGGGAATGTTGGGCACACAGTAGTAGCGAGCTTCATCGGAGCGCGCGCGAGCAACACCGTGGGGCCAGTCGATTGAACGGCTGCACTGATGACGTCGCGCCGGCGTGTCCCTACATCCCTACGCCGCGATAGAGTCAATGAAACGTAGATTGTACCTAGGCGGGCTGTAAATACTCTGAACTTTCTCGTCGCAAGATCGTCGTTTGTGGAAGTTATTGCTGGCGACAAAGTGACGTTTCACAACTTTGGGAAGGAGTTATTTGAGGGCAAAATCTTCGCTTCGGAATCGAGGCGAAGATTAAACTTTGTGATATTGTGGAGCCGTGCGCGGTGTATGCGGTTTTAGAGCTCATCTTCCGCCACTCTCAACAACGCCACCGGGGTCACCCACAGGCGTTATGTATAGAGGCGTCGGTAATGACTGAGAGATAAGGAGGCGACGGGGAATGGCGAGAAAAAGCCGGGGGAAGGGAAAAAAAGGTATGACCAACACAAACACACACGCAAATAGGGGTCAGGAAGGGCCGTAGAAATTGTTCGGGAAAGTGAGAGACAGAAGGGGGGTGGGGTGATAGTATTGAAGAATTGGGATATCCCTTCCCCCGAATGTTTAGAGCGCAACTCTTATGCGCCCCTTTCGAGCTTGAGCGGCGTCGCCGTCGGCGTAACCGCGCGCGCGTTGCATTATGGGACGTTTTTTCACTAAATTTAGCGGGAAAATTGACGTCACGTGATTTTGACACCAATTAGGTTTCCCCGCTAAATGAGAAAGCAACAGAATAGGAGGAGGGGGGGGGGCGGAGAGGCATACCCTCCCCTCCGTGCCCTCCCCTCCTCCTCCTCAAGAGCTGCGCTTTAATTCGACATTATAGAGAACTGCAAACGTCTGTCATTTTTTTATTATAACTCTCTAAAATGCTATAGTCCGGGGCTGGGGCGATATCCCCCCCCCCCCCCCTTACACCATTATGCCCTTTGCGCCCCCTTTTTAAACGCCACTTGGGGGGGGGGGGAGGGGTGAATCGCGCCCCTCCCCGTTCTTTTGTTTCGACGACCCTGCTTAGAGGCGTTCCAACTGAGCGATGACGAAAAACAGCACAGCCTGCAATTTTCTAAATTATGGTTCTTGAGATTCTGGAATTAAAACGGGGCGCGTTCCATGAACTTACGCTCGGCCATGGCAGACTTTCAATCGAAAGGCTCGTGCCAGGGCTCGTTGTGTGCAGGCGCGTTCAGTGACGTCCTTTTATAGTTCATAACTTTGACGTCAGGGTCAGGATGATCAGTTGTGAACGACAAATTTGATGGTGCGTGTTCGAGTCGACGGTGAAAAGTTTGGTTGTGTACGATGAAAGCTTGGTGTCCTCGCGTTCTCGAAACATCACTGTCAATATTGAACAAACTGACATTACTCTTATTTCAGTTGATGAACGCAGAATTAATCCCAGTTTGGCTTATCTTTGAAAGTCTATCATAAAATGATTTTATCTCCCGCGGATGGGGGACAACTGCCTTTAAGCGAAATCTGTCCAAAGGTGGACAATGCTACTCGGCTGGTTGTGACCACGGTGGTTGTGACCTAGCCACGTCGGGCTTCACTCTGATCAAATTCAAAAGGCCGAGATAAATAAAAGGGACGACAGGGACGTTTTTTAGTAAATTCTGCTTTATCGGCGGAAATAAGAACGATATCAGACTATCAAGTTCGACGGTGTTGATTTTAGAATGCAATTACCCAAGCCTCCGCTGTGCTTTTTAGAGACCATCAAGGTCGCAGCTGAAAATCTTCATCGTGACATTATACGTATACGAACCACGTTCGTCTCCGCGTGCTTTCTCGTGCTGCTCTTGTTCGGCGCCTAGGGAGTTGTAGGGATTTTTCCCCCTTTCAATGAAAAACGTCACGAAGATCTACGGATCTGCGGGTTTGTGAGAAAAGAAAACTTCGCAGCAATCCTTCGGCTCCTCCCCCCGCTATGTCATAACACGAAGAAAGTGGTATCTGACGAGTTTAGCGACCCTAGATTAGCATCGTACCGGCGTGCGGTCGTGTATCACTACTGCGTGGTGCACGTTAAAGACCCCAGGCTAGCGGTTGTACTACACGGGCTAAATTGCTCATCTACAGCTGGGAGACTCATCGCCCGTTAAGGCAGACCAAGTTCTAGGCTGTATAAACATACGCACAACCCCCCCCCCCCCCCCCCCCAAAAAAAAAAAAAAAAGCCGGGCCATGCGCGCGGGCCTGGCGCGAGATGGTGAGCCACGCCACTGCCCCATAAACCGACGTGTCAACGCCCTTTTTAGACCTAAAGCACACTTGGCGTCATGGCACTGAACATTATAAAACGTCTTGCTCAGTGCCACAGTGCAGCCATTTTCATGTCTAGGCATATTTTCAGCTCGTCATTCGCCGTACTCCATCCGTAAGTTGCAGCGATAGACCTTTCCGCAAAACCCTAGGAGACCTCGCGGCGAGGGGAATTGCGTGGTTGTCCTGAAGTACGCTCGTACGACTCGAACGCTTCGCATATATCCCGCAAGTGGCACGATTAATTCTTTCTGATCTTTAGGAACTGAAAACGCACAAACAAATAAAACAAACTCAAAAGGAGGTCATTGCATACTCTGCTTTGCTTTCCTTCTGCCGTCCCTGCGTTCTGAAATTGCAAAATGCTAAACCAACGTTAACTTAGACTTCGATTCCTGGATAACCTCACGTCCGTACATGGGAACTTTACAATGCGGCAGGCCATAGCCTCTTCTATACTGACAAAGCCTGGCAGATCGCCATGAGAAGCGGCCGCCGAAATGGAAACGGTGGAGCGGCAGACAATGGATGAGAGGAGAGCCACGTGACTTGCACCCCGCTGCGGCGAGACGCCGAAACACACTTCTCCCGAGCGAACAACTGTGTTTCGGGTCCGCTGCCGCTACAGAAGCTGTGCGCTGACGTCCAGGTTCCCCGAGAAATGGCTCTTTGATGCTCTGTGCTAGCAGATCCTCGCGCTCCAAATCTGCGACGGGGCACTCAATGACTCCGTCGTCGAACTGTCAGGCCTTGTGAGTATAGAGGAGGATATGGGCAGCCAGACGGTGGGGAGCGCCACTTATTTTTGCAAAGGTCTATGAGGTTTGCGGGAAAGTTGTGGGATCCCTTCTTGGCATGGTGTGGGAACCCTTTCCGGCGTTCTCAATCACCTCCCGTCCTTCCACTACGGCTGCACCTGTCCACACCACCTGAAGTCACTTCACTTAGTTCCCAAAACCAGGCTGACTCCTCCGCAAGAGTCGTCCAAAGAGAAGGGTCACGGGGCCAAGGGGGACGCTGCGAAAAAGAGGAGCGAAATGACAACAAGAACGGGAACCGGTGCCCGCTCTTTTGACTCGTCTCCGAAGTGTGAAGGACCTGATCGCTGGCAGTGCTCCCGGAGATGTCGGCACTGAGCCACCTCCGTGGGTGCCCGCGCTGCCGCCGCGCTTGATCGTGACCGCTGTCGCAAGCCTCTCGAACACGAGGACAAGAAAGAAGGGACCCGCTTGGGACACCGGACCCCCACTGTACTAACGCGACCCGAGCCCACGCGGGACCATGACATGAGCGAATAAACGGTTTATGATAACTTGCAGTGACTCCATTTAGTGGCAATCGCTCGGCAACGTGGAACAGTGTACAAAGTGAAGTGAAAGATTCTTTTTAGGGTGTGGATGAGTTTATAAAAGAGACAAGTCTGTAGGTGAGTTCAGAGTTAGGCAGGTGCAAAGTGCAGGAGAGTAGAATTTGAACTGTTAGGCCGACAATTGAGCAGCTTGCACAACACGGTTGCCAATGAGGAGATAGAAAATTATGAACAGGATATTAGTCTCATGAAGGGGCCGCCACACCTTGCGATTGGGATTCATCCATGCGGCGCTTTGCGCCCACGAAATGGGTTAAAAAGACCATGAAACTAAATATTTGGTAAGCATTGCTCGTACATCTTAGAAATATGGCGGAGAAGTGAACGCATTCAAAATAACTTGGATTATTTATAGTAGACCTACGCAAAACTTTGGATCATAGCAGCTGTGGCGGTCTCTTCGTTTGCTATTCTGATATTCGCGCTTCAACAAGAGGGCTATTTTCGAGATTAAAAACGACTCTGAATAATATTAAACTTCAAAAACCTCCCTAGAGGCGTGCGGAAGAAATTATATCGCGCGAAAAATTACAATAAAGAAGCTCACTAAAACATTAAATTATAAATAATAAATACTCAAAACGGACAGTAATGCTTACAAAACAAACCTGTTACCGCCACTAAAAAGAAAAAAAAAAATCATGAACATTGGCTACGAGTTGGCGAGGCGCCAAGGGGGGGGGGGGGGGGGGGGGCATATTATTGCGGGTTGAACGGATCGACCAGCGTAAACTTGCAAATTAGGGGTTTAATCGGCGAACTTGTGCCAGAAACAAAGGAAAAGAATGAGCGTCGAGACAGCAGCAGCGAGCGTCGAGGTGTGGGCGTGACAGGTGGACTAGCGCGAGAGTGAGTCGGCAAGGTTATGCTGGGATCCTTATTGGCTACACTCGATACCTCAAACATTCGGCCTAGAATTTTCGAGCGTCGGACATTCGGGGTAAGAGTAAACGGGAATCTTTTAAACGTACGGAGTAACGTGCTGTTTCCACGATGAGTTCCCTCTCGGCCGTGCACGCAGCGATATGACGGAGAAATTTGTTTCGTCGAGTTTGGACCTGGGTTAGTAAGTGCTGCTACTAAATAATTATTCTGTAAGAAACATTTCTAAGTAGCTAAACGTTCCTTTCAAAATACTATCACGTAGCAGAGTAAGAATAAAATGCTCAAATGGTAACTAAACTATGCCGCTTCGTTACTTACCTATTCAGGCTAAGCAACACGGGAGATACCAGGCTCGTTCGATTTGCCTACACCTCTTGCACCCGCTGCACTAGGTGTACGACGCCTTTTTTATTTAGTTGTTGTAGCCTATCTTAAACCACGTACCTGAAGTATATTCTCCCGCCGTTCTTTAAACGCGCTTCTTTTTTATACGCTGGTGTATGCTAATGAAGGTAAATCGAACGAGCTCACTGCTATTTCCAGATATCCTTCCAAAAGACGATTAGTAAATTTGCCCGGAAACACTTTCAACCTCGAAATTTTATGTCCGCTATCTTATTCCATGAATCTTATATTGACACAAAAGCACTACGAATTTCGGGGAGACAGCATCACATCCCTACTCTATGCTATAACCGCCGTTTCAGAGGACCAGCAAGAGTTTACGCTGTACCCTGTTTATCTCTAAGCTGACACAGGGCGGATTTAGGGGTCATGCTCGGGGAATTGCGTGAAGGGGGGGGGGGGGGGGAGGGTGTTCTACAGAAAGATCTGACGTCGCGGCCGAAGCATTGACATGATCAATTTTGTTCACTTACTTGCCATTTCAGAGAAACTAATCATTTCTTCCTAAAAAGAGCTGGTGTATGTCTATCTTTTCTATTCGCAACTTTCAGCGATGGTGGTACCGCGGTGTGAGAATCGCTCTCCCTAGCTCCTGGATGATCGGCCTCATAATAAATGGCCTTGCCTACACCTTCCTGGCGTGAAAAAATAACGTAAGGCTCTAATACTGCTGGTATATAGCAAAACTAGAATTCCTTACGCGTTGCAGACCCAGCCTCGTACCGCTATTCTACGACGATCATCCAGATGACAGCCATTTTGACAGGCACCAGTGCGCCCCCTATAGGCCGTGAAAGTTGCGAATTAAAGTCGCCTTTATTGCGCGTTTACACTTGCGGATTCATTGAGCGTTTACACTTGCGGATTTCCGGGCGGATCCGCGCATGCGGAAATTGGATTTTGGAGTCGGTTGACAAAATCAACTCGTCGATAGAGAAAATCTGGTTCAGTTCGGGACCCATATCCAGATTTTCCGCCAGCGACGAGTCGATTTTGAGCAGCCGGCTAAAAAATCTACTTTCCACCTGCATCTGCCCGCGAATTCGCAAGTGTAAACGCGCCATTACAATGCTTAAAGGGCAGCTCCGGTCGAAAACGAACCAAAAATAAATACCGGGTATCGCGTTAGTGGAACGAAATATGAGACTAGAAATATTACGTCAAAGTAAAGCCGCGTATTCCACTAAAACCGATTTTAAAGATTCGACCAGCTGCTCTGTAGCGGGTGGCAAGCGGGTTAGATTTTAGTCAAGTAACACAGGTGCAGCACCCTTGTGACGTCATGTCGCAGTCGTATGGCTGATGATCAGTGTGTTCATCCCTCTAGCAGATAGTTGCGGTTTTGCGGCAGACGCCCGAAACCAAACTTTGAGCCATGATATTTATAAACCTACGCACAATATATATATATATATATATATATATATATATATATATATATATATATATATATATATATATATATATTATTATTATTATTTATTTATTTATTTGATTGATTTATTTGATTTATTTTCGGGGCCTACCAACGTCCAGAAGTCTAGGACGGTAGAGCACCAAGTCACATTACAAAGGTGAAAGCGACAAAACAAATAAATCCAGAAAACAACCCTACGACAACGCACAATATCAGTATGTCAACGTGTCTCTTGAATGATGGGATGTCATCATTAAAAAAGTCAAGTCAGGGACCCTGCTTTAACTGAAAACAGTCGTAATCCCAAATTTAACAATATTGACCGTAGTTGCCCTTTAAAAGGAGCGCATCCCCCCCCCCCCCCCTACCCTCTCCCCCAGTTAATTCTGCCCGTGAGCAGGAAGTGCTGTGGGACCTACACGCTCGCCTGACCAACAACCGCTTCCTTTTCATCGCCTGCCTCCGTTCCTTGCACGTGGGGATCGGAAGTGACGTGTACATGTGACGAAAGATAGACGTATGGCTGGACCAACGAGCACGTAGCTTCCATCGCATTGTCAACCTAACCCTTTGAATGGCGGATTTTTTCCCCGCATGTCGAACACAAATTTTTGTCCTATACAGGCAGACTGTAGCATGCCTTGTAAAGTATATTAATCGAAGACACACTGATCTATGGGCTCAAAGTCAATTAAGGCCTAAACGCCTACGACCTAAGATATTTTTGTTAATCGTGCTTTTGATGCACGGTACAATGCAGAGTGGCACCCCGGCCTCGCACCCTGAATTCACTCTTTTCGAGTGGCCTTAACGACATTTTTTTTACTCGGAACTGGGGCTTTATTTTTGAGTTTATTAGTAACTTAGATTATTACTAATTTCTAGATCTTAGTGTGCTCCATCAAGCGCGACGTTAAGCTACATACGAGGGGCGTTCATAAAGTTCGTATTATCGCCACAAATAATTTAAAAAAATGAAACAAAACAGGCATCAACATGAGCGCGCGTCCCTCTTGTTTCCGCACAGTATAAACATCGCATGCTATAGTAGCTCGGAACGCCGCTAGGGAGTCGAAACAAAAATGGCACCGCCCATCGCAACCAAGCACATGCAGTGATCCGTTTTCTCCATTTGAAGGGAAGCAATGCCAAGGATATTCATTCCAACCTTGGGGCGTTGTTCGGGGACAACGCCCCAGTTTATGACACTTTGGTTAAATGGCGGAGACGCTTCCAGTGTGGCCAAATAAGAGGAAAGCATTTCAATGATGGCGACCAAGTGATTGCTGAAATGGAGCGATTCCTGAAGCCTCAAAACGAGGAGTTCTATAACAATGGCCTCCGGCATGTGGTGCATCGCTAGAAAAAGTGGGTAACTTTTGGTAGCGAATATGTAGAGAAAGTCTCAACTCATAATCGAGTTTGATTGCTGAATCTCCATTTCTTTGTGACAATAATACGAACTTTATGAACGCCCCTCGTACATTCCCTTTCTGGAACAACAAAATAAATCGAGACGTAAGTCCCCTCAACAAAAACGTTCCACATGTCGCCAAAATACATTATTACAAGACAAAGCATTGCTCTAAACGTAAAAATAAATTGACAGTCCAGTTTGGAAAGGTAGGGAGGAAATCAAAATTGAATCCTGCATGGGAGCGCGCCCCAGTATGCACGCACGTGGCACTCAAAAAGTGACCCAGGTGATGGTCCAAGACATGCGTCAAAACATGAGCATATTTAGCCAGGGAGGAAAAAAACACTCCCTTGGGACCACGTGACGGGCATTCTTAAAAATAACTTAATCGAAGGATTGACCAATCTGTACCAACTTTGTGTCGGTCACACACGCGAAGGAACGTCATTAACTTCGGTTACATCGCAACAAAGTTCATCGTGCTTCGTTTCCTGCCCTATACGCAACTAGCCAGTTAGTTGCTCCAAACCTAAGTAGCATAAAAAGAAGGCGCCAAAGGAGCCGCTGCAATCGCTTGTGGCACAAGAAGAGACTAAGAGCCAACCAAAAAGTAATTTGGGAAACTTGGCTCGGTTATTGCAAACTATTTCTCTCCTGTCAAGAACCTCCGGAGTTCAAGGATGACTCCGCCCTTCGTAGATAGTGAGGGCACCTTCCTGGCCGCTTGCGTATCCGGGAGGCAACACGTGTCTATAAGCACCGCCACCAATCTCGACGTCGCCACCGTAGGGGAAGGAAGCACCGCTAGAAGACCGTCGACTTGTTCCACCGCTGACAGCCAACATGACCTCCGGTAGTTTGGTCGTTTCGCTCACGTTGCTGCTCTTGGGTAAGTGTACCGTCGCGTGCTGAACTCTATGCATTACCTAACGTTCCCCTTATCATCTCCCGAGCTGTGTGTGCTGTGCATATAGCTCGTCAAAGCGCTTTCGTTCCCTTTTTGTTTGAGCACTCGCTGAAAGAATGGATTTTCTAAATACATTCTACCAAGCCTGCGGTTCCCACGACCGTACACATAACTTGCTCAGAGTGAGTACAGCAAGCGCTTACAAGACAGGTAAAATACAAATGACTTGCTAAAAAATATAAAAAATATTATTGTGTGTCGCTTTGGCGTAAAACAGAATTATTTTTAACGCAAATCGATGTTCACATTTTTTCGTGCACTCCCCTATTTATTTATTTATTTATTTATTTGATATACCCTGAATGCCAAAGAATTACAAGGGGGGGGGGGGGGTGAGGATATAGGATTACAAACTCAATTAGAATTGGTTACATAGGATCGCAACAAAAATAATAATCACCAGTGTAGCCTTAAAGAAGAGAAAGGGCGATTTCAATCCCGAGTGATTTTGGAAATAAAAGAACGGAAAGGAAAAAAAAACAAAAAACAATGTCTTTTATTTTATATGTCACGAAAGAAAGAAAAAAGGTGATGAATGAACTGTAAAAATTGTAGTATTACATGTGGGTCTTGTGTTTCCTTAAGAAGAGCAAGAAAAGTTTCAAATGTACGCACTCCTTTTCGACATCATTATGAAAAATTTAGAGGTGGGCCCACATGTAATGCAAACAGTCACTGTTATCTTCTTACATTCTAGGAAGGAGCTTTAAAATGCTGCTATGGGTATTGTAACCGATAGGAGACCGTGGCTGAAGCTCTTATTTAAATGTGTTATTTTAAAAAGGCCAAGTCACAAGCCCTCTTTTCTAGTTTCTTTTTTCTATAGTGATTCAATCTATCGTTCTTCGATCTATCGCAAATGAATACGTGCTTACATATTCATTGGCGAATAAAGGCACATTATGCAGCTCGCGTATATTTGAAATAATTAACCCGTTATGCAATTAGGTATGTCCAGTAAAAGACTCGTCCCAGATAATACCTTTCGAGCAAAACCAATAGAAACCACAGGGTGTCACAAAAAAAAAAAAAATTACAGTTTGTTTTCTTTATTGCCGCCTTGACCCACCTTGACCCACCTTGACAAGCGTGTTCGATTTCAAATGAAACCACCCAGAAAGAACGTAAAATACCGGACAAGTGCCCACTCAAAATTTAGAGATAATCGCGAATAAATGGGGAATGGGCGCTTGTCCGGTCATCAATTTTACATATCAATCTACTGTGCATATTTTCTCAGATCTTAGACATTTGGGAATGGGCGCTTATTGTGGAATGGGCGGATGCGCGGTATTCTACGGTAGGCATCACCGGACACTCAATCTCCGCCCAACGGTAGCGTTAGAGGTCACATACAGACGCCAAAGTTTCAACCCGATCCCATACTTTATTCAAATGTTATAACTTATAAGTATTGTTCCGTGTTTTCGATATATACCGATAAATACCAATAATTAACCCCCGAGGCGTTTTTTTCTGAATCGGTAAAAACCGAAAAACACCGAATTCAAGCTGTGGAAAAAATGGCAGCTTTGCTGAAAGAATCTTCTAGCCCGTTTTCTTTTCTCGTTGACCCGGAACACAGCCCCATGTGAACTGTCCTTGGGGTCGTCCCTTTATTTTGAAACCAGGTTTGTTGCCCCGTTCCCTTCCCTTATCTTTTTTAGCACAACGGTTTTCAAGTCTTTTGTCCAGGCATAGGTTTCCTGGTATATGGGAGAAAGGAGGAAGGGCGAAGAGGGGTGGGTGAAGGGGGGAGGGCAATAGGGCAATGCATTGGCAGTTTCTGGAGAGCGCACAGCAAGGAATGGCCAGTCTTGTCAAAAGCTTTCTTTTGATTTTCTTGCCATCCCCGTTTCAAGCGCGAACGTGGAGCGTGCGTTTTCTGGACTGCGTTTCCTCAGCCGCAAGGAACGTGCTCCGATGACTGACAAGTCTCTGGCAATGTACATGTCCATTTTTTTTTTTCAATAAGTTTCAGTTTTGATATCATGCTTCTGAAAGCATCACGCTTTCTGTTATTTCCATATGTATGCGCATTGTGTGACGTGTTTGGTGTGTGTACAATAAACGTGTGCAATGTGAGGTGTGCCGTGGTATTTCTAGTAATTATGCAGTCGCTTTGCAACACAAGCCCCGATAATCACCGATTTCTTTCCAGCATTTAAATTAAACACCGAAAAACACCGATTCAAAGAGAACAAATAAACACCGATAAATAACCCCCGAATCTGCAGAAAAATCGATACCGAAAACGCGGAACCCTACTTATAAGTGATTTTCTGAAACTTTTAATGGGAAAATGAAGCCCATTTTTGCCCGTTTTCGGTTTCTGATGCCATGGAGCCCCATGTATTCGAAAACACCATCGGCAACCATTTTCCTATTGAAATTTTCAGAAAATCACTTATAACTTTTGAATAAGGTATCGGATCGGGCTGAAACGTTGGCATCTGGTTGTGACCTCTAGCGCTACCTTTGGGCGGTGAAGGAGCGTTCAGCAATGCCTAGTTTATTTTTGCAACAACAGAAAAAAAAAAAACGTGTAAATTTTATTTCTTTTTGTAACACTTTGTATTTCGCAAGTCTTTTCTTTTTTACTATTTATGCTTTTTTGCTTCCATAAAGAGAGGGAAACGAAAATTTGAATAGAGCTGTTGTTACAGACAACTTGATAAACACAGGGTGTCGCGAGCCCTGAGTGTCTTATTTTCGTTCTTCAGCCAATGGGATATCGGCTTTAGCCGACAAGAACGCCGAACAACGAATCACGAAGCAAGAATCGTGAACATAGTTAGCCGCACCTGCATGCGCTTCTTTAGCTGTCAGTAGTGACTAATACCCTAGTCACACGGGCGCTTTGAACTGTCGTTGAGTTCAATCACAGTTATCGGCCCCAACTGTGATTGAACTGAACTGAACTGAGATGGTGCTACACGGCTCTCCAGAACCCAGTTGAAGCTAAAACGAAACAAGTTCTTGTGCCACGTGATCAGTCTAATTGTTAAAGTAATTTACTCGGAGAAACATATTTTATTTATTATAAGAATATCCTACATTATGTTCAATACCTTTTTGCTTGTTAGCGCCGTTTACAACAGTATCAAAGCAGATTCAGGGCTAAGTGTCGCATATTTTAAGCTAGGTAGAGCAAGCTACCGTCCGCTACGATGGGTGCACCCATTACTTTTTGTCCATTCACACAGCTGGTCCCGCCGCCATATTGACTCGTTTGGTGGTTTGCCGGCTAGCCGGGATCGTTTTAGCGGCAGCTCGGACGCCTAAATCTATTCCTTCCCGGATATTTTGCTGCTACGATTCTTTTTAGACGCCTCCCCCTGCATTCCGAAACAGTAAGTGCCTCGGAAACGATGGTCGGCGGCAGCGGTCCCGCGGACAGGCGCCATTTTACCTCAGTTGGGGAAGTCCGTTCAGTTGAACTGAGGTAGGGGAGCTCAGTTGAACTCAACTGTCATTAGCGGCTCAATGACAGTTGGCGCCGCCGTGTAACTCCGGCCGATCGCGATTGAGTCAACTGTCGTTGACTCAATGGCAGTTGAAAGCGCCCGTGTAACTGGGGTATAAGGGCAGCTTTTTTTTTAGTTTTTTCCTGGTGAAACAGGGGGTTGGCCGGGGGGGGGGGGGGGGGGGGGGCTTGTGGCTTACGTGTTCTCGCTTTCCTCACTCGCTTTTAATAAGAAGGAAGTTAGGGCGGTCTCGTTTACCCTATTTAGAGGGGCGCGTTGCGTTTCAGCAGATAGACCGATATTTCTATATCCGGCCTTTATGCACTTTGATGCAAGTGACCGAAGAAACGAAGCAAGCGGATGCACCCAAATCCGGATTTGCACAACTGGATTGCCTAGATTTCTGGGAACGTCGTACGCAGGAACCAGGAAAGTCCTCTATTCGCCCCCTCAATTTTGTTTTGTAGACTTTAATTTGCGTCTCGAAAACAATTTCTCAACTTGCTTCGGTCTTTATGTCAAAGAGGACGCAAATAACCTCTACTCTATGACTTACATGGCAAAATGTTCAATAAAAATTGTCAGTTTCAAATGCGCAACATCATATACAAACAGTATAAATCACGATAGAGGGTTGCATTAAACGTGTTGAATATACCGCCGAAATTAGTTTTACGACGCTGCGTGTTGTCATTTTCCCCTCGGGCGAACGAGGGAGTCTCAGGCACATTTCAACATGAGCAAACATTACAGCGCTGTCAGTTTCTATCGCGTGGTGTTGGGGAAAACAGTGAAGGGTGCATATTTAACCTTCAAGTGCGACAACTCACTACCCTCCCGCATTTCCCGTCGTCGGTTTCTAAAAATTGTTTTCCTGGATCTTAGTGGAGCTAGGTTTCGACTCCTCAAACGTCGCTAAATTGGTTCTCAGTATATTACGCGAAGAGATTATAATGAACAATCATGAAATTGATACCTCATAAATAATTCACATGAATAAAATTATTCCTGCTGTCGAAAATAATAAGTTTAAAGACACAATGATCAATGTCCATCCCATATAGTGCACAACAGTATCATTTGAATATACAATAAACGGCACATGCAGTGTAAAATCAAGTGATTGATATTCCGGTAAATTATCGCTCTACCGAAAAGCTGTACCGTGTAAAAACGCTAAACCCAGCCCCCTTATTTTATTTTTTAAACAACAACAACAAATAATTTAAAATAAACGTTCACGTTACATTCTTCCTTTAACCGTTATGTACATCTCTCGAGGAAACATTAGTTAGAATGCATCCTTCACGCTTTCCTTCGCCTGCATACTCATGTAACATTACCATATGTGGAGCGCAAGTTCGTCTGGTTCTTTTCTGGGGACGTTAGAGCGCCGAGCTCTAATGGGCTCTGATTGGAGGATAGTGGATAGACCTCGAAGCAAGCTTCCTTGAGGTCTACCCCCTATCCTTCCCATCGAGCCAACCATTGCTCGGCGTTCTGACGTCAGCACAACCCCCACCAAAGAAGCAGACGAACTTGCGGTCCGCATTGGGCAACACATTTTACTAAACGAAACTAGTATCAACGTAGGCGAGTTGTACGTCAATCTCTGTTTTGATTGTACTAAGAGAACAAAAATGTTATGTAAGTTTGACCGTCAATCACACGTTCATGAACTTAGGAACTCGCTGAACTGACACGCCTTATTGCACTCACGCACCTTACACAAACTCAAACTTGTGAGTTTTCAGGTCACGTCCGAAGGTGAAGGTGAGTGAGTCGAAGGAGCACACTCATTAGTGAATCTGTGTCGCGTTATATTTATACGGCAATGTGTCTTGAAAAAGTGAGTAACCCAGAGTTGAGTCAACCCCTTCTAGGAACTGAAGCCAGGGCGTCCGCTCCGTTATGTCATCGTAGCTAGGCCAGTGCCAACGTAATTAGATTAGCTCAGTTACGGAACTGCTCATAGGCGCTTCATGCACGAGCAGTACCCCCCCTCACTCACCACAACTCGCCCGGCGTCGCTCGACGCGCCGCCGGACGGCTGCTTTGGTGACTGAATCGGGATACGTTTGTTCCAACGTTCTAGAAACGTAAAAACCAACGGGAAATTTTTGTATTAACTTTTATTAGAGTTTAGTACAAATGAGGGGCGCGTGATGTTTTCTAAAATTTTTAGATTGCAAGGTTTTGCAGCACAACTAATATTGTTTTTATACAACCATGCCTCAGCGGGGATTTCAGGTAGCGCGTCCCGACCTAGGTGCATCTTAACTTCGGTGATATGTCGCGGCGCGTCCGCTGAGGAGACGGGGTGGCACCCCTGTAACCCTTTCCACCGTTGGCTCCAAAATGGCCGATTGAAGCCAAAATAGACGTCACGTGCAGTTCCTCGAGTGACCGCTGCGGGAGAAATGGCGGCGTTCTGATCGCCATTAGGCGCTTTGGCTATGCTCTTTGGAACGCACAGTTATGAAATGAAACTGTAGATGGCGCTTCGAACGACGCCAGGCGGATTGAAGTGAGTGAGGGCGGGTACGCCCCTCCGCGGGAGTTCCGCAACTGAGGTAATCTAGTAACGTTGGCCAGTGCCCAGAAAAATGATAGTTGCCTGGGCGCTGGGTTTTGCTCTGCTGACACGCTGGCGGGGCGGCGTGTAGCTTCGAATGGAAATACTTTGGGTTAGCTGTGCATGGCGACGACATAATTAATAGAATTGCAGATTTTATGAATAGATGTCCATATAGCAACTCTGACTCCGATACTTTGTCCATTAAATTTAGACGACTGAAAACGCTCGTGGTAAATGTTAGAAACTACATAATCTTTTCACAATTACTCAAGTTGACCATTCTCCATAAAACCGAAGCGCTGCCCTGCATTCACAAGATTTTATTGTAACGCATTTTTTATGCTTATATGCTAACCACGCCACTATAAAATGTGGGAAATAGTATTTTAGGCCTAGCGCCTTCAAGGTGGTTACCTGAAAAAAAAAAAATAAAGTATCCGCGCGCTCTCGACTTCCCACCGCGGGTTGGATGGACACTTTCGTATTTAAGAAAATGTACGAAAATAAGTGACTTTCCGGTACTTAAGAGGTCATATGTTTTATTCAGGAAAGCGAGTTTTAAGTGAGTGAAACGAGCAAATGAGTGCACGAAATGTGATCGATCGCCTAGATGTCAGAAGCCCGTCACGTTATAAATGAACGTGAAAAAGTGTATAGCTCGTACTATGAGGCGATTACTTAGCGGCTACGTACCAAGATGTCTAAGTTCCTTCACAGTATTTTGAAACAACGATAACCTTTTCCGGACAAAGACAGCTGCGGGGTTTTTCTGCTGAAGCACACTTCACACTATGCACTAAGGCATCACTCTTTCCACTTGCATACATTCTTGACGAGAATGTAACTCCACAATGTGAGGATGAGTTTAAGCACTGCTTGAGATGTGTCGTCGCTTTCCAACTCTTCGACATCGGGCAGCGTAGCTAGTGTCAGGTCCCTGACAACTTTTTGTTGATCACGTAACCGCAAGAGCTGAGCGATGTGCTTGGGCGGCATAAGCTTGTTCACAAGTTCGGCGTGCATCACCCCACTGGCGACCAGTGGTGCTGTAAGGTGCCCACCCTGTACATCTAAAGCATCAGTCAGTTGATGAACCACTGCATCATGAGGAAGTGTCTTCTCCAAAACCAAATGTTATCTGCAGTATTTACACTTGATTGAGCGTCTTCACAGCCGAATTGGCGCTGTATCAAGCTGCGAAGGTCAGAACAGGATCCTCGGGGGACAGAGCAGAAAAAATCACAGTCGATGCCGTCGACATAGAGTATATCGATGTCGTTACTATTTTCTTTCTAAATACGTCAATAAAATATTCTGGACATAAAATGCAACTAGAGCGCAGACCGAAAAACAAAAACAATTGCATTAAATCGAGTCGCATGCCTGAATTACAATGGGGACGAGTGGAAAGAAGAGACACTCACAACACCAATTTTTTTCATCACTTATTACACAAGGTTCTAGAATACAAAGCGAAATACTTTGAGCAGGTATATCTCGTCTACTAAAACCAACGAAATATTACAAAATACTTCGGGAACGTTCTAAAACTACCTGCCATGCCTCCTTGAGTATACAAAACAAAAAGCGTCGTTGTTTACTATCATACCATCCTTCCGGGCACAATGACAATACGGAAGTTCAAGGATAAAACAAAAAGCTGCCAAACCAACATACCTTCGAAAAAAACTTAAACATCTTTCACCGGAATCACCTTAATCCATTAGGTATGCCGTTGCTCGTGGGTCGCGGAAGAGACGATGTGTACCTTCGGTTCACCGGTGTAACTTCCCCGACACCCCGGCACACAACAATAAGGCCTTGATACCCACATTCGTACACACAAAAACGCTAAAGACTCTGGTCTCCGAGGGATGCAGTGAAAACACGGGTGATTTGTCTCCGCATTTCAAACGGCTTTCTACGTCGCCCGATTCGGCACCTATATTCTGGCTTTTCTTCCCTTGCGAGCCGCCTGCCGTCTGATAAAGTTGTTTCGTCACGTTGCGTAATCTTTTTTTTTTTTAATATTTAGGTTACAACTTATAACACACTTCCATTTCTCCTGCTCAGACCAAACGCAAGAAAATGACGACGAAAAAAAACATTTTTTTTTTTCGTGGTCATTCGGAATGTTTTATCAGCTTCTTCGCAGAGCTCGACGGCGAAGACCCTCTGGTGGCTCTCCACGTTTGACCTAGGAGCAGTGGCGTAGCTGGTGTAACAGAAACAAAAAACCGCAGGCTTTAGTCTCTAGAAGGTGCTGGTTGAGCTGCCTCTGTGGTCCAATTTGTATTTGTTATCTTTCCAGCAATTCTCGCCAACGGCCAGTTCTACCGTGGCGGCAGTCGTCCAGGATCCTCCGGCCGGTCTCCAGTGGGAGGGGGAGGCCAGTTTGCCGGTCGACGACCTCGGAATGGTGTTCCGGCAGCGCATCCAGGAGGAGCCTACCCTGTCAGCAACCCTGGAGGATTGCGTGGTGACTTTCGCGAAGGACTATCCACAGGAGCACGACTCAGGACGTGTAAGGTAAGACTCCTACGGAAGATACAATGCTCGGGATGACTTATGCTCTCCTACGGCAGATACAATGCTCGGGATGATGACAGGACACGTGGGTTTCTGGTACAAGTCTCGGCTTATGCAGATGGAATGCAGCGCTGTGAAATAGTTTCGTAAAAACTTATTTTTCTTTTTTCTTTGTTTGTTTTTTTTGGGCCGGGGGGGGGGGGGTAGGAGGGGGGGGGGAGGGGGAGTTACTGGCCAGACTAAGGGATGGCACCTGGCAACGCCCCAACGAAGACTGAGGATTCTATCCGGCTACCTAGGGATCTCTTGAAGTGCACCCGAAATCTCGGTTACACTACGCCTTCACTACAATAAGCCTCCGTGAGACTGGGGCAGACTTGTACGTGGTTCAGCTACTCTACTCAAGTTACTCTAGTTTAACGACTTTTCTGAGTAGTTTAGTAACTTTCAATTACATTTCTATTTCGTCCAATTAGTAATTTACTTTAATTACCTTTGACGAGTAACTTCTACTCAAATTACAAATTACTTTCGAAGTTTAGTGGTAGGTTTGCTTATCAACAAACATTCCTGCACGAAAAGATACCATGTTGGAAGATCAGCTGATATTTGCAAAGAGGGGGAGAAGCATGTGGCGTAGACAGGGGGAAAGAGGAGCTTGAAGAGTTCTAATACCTTTAAAATTTTCACGAGCCCCCTTTGCAACAACTCTGCTACGAGGCGCGGGGAGCGGACAGACACGCCGCAAGTGAGTCCGAGGAACTGCGGGATTAGCGCTGAAGACTGGAGTTTTTTTGTTTTTTTTTGTGGCTTGAAGCTCAAGGAGACTTGACGCATTCGAAGCAAGGGCTTATCCCCGCTTTTTCCCAACGTAGCTGAAGGAGCGGAACAAACGGGGCTGTATTGTGAAGCATCAGCATAAATATGTTAACCGCGCCATCAGTGTGACCTAAGAAATCCCTCTGACGTGGGCTGAGGCATACATCGGACAAACCGGACGATACATCAATCAAAAAGCAAGAGAGCACGACCTGCATTTCCGTTCTACGGTAGGAATTTACCCTTGCACTGTGCGGTTTGCCACAGTACCCTATCTTCCAGCATATTCAAACCATAGGCAAACGCATCAATAAATATTCCAGGGAAATAACTGTTGTAGTTCCTACGAAACACATAAACTAGGCACAGAGTTCTGTGTCAGTCAGACGTCAATCTATCTACAAGAGGATATTTTATGCACAAGTGGTCATGATTACGTGTTTTTTTTTGTGTGTTGTTGTACTTAAGTTAGTTCGGATTCTCGGTTTCGCTGTGATTGCTGTCCTGTAATTTCCTCCGATTAAGAATCGGAAATTATCGGTTAGCGCTTGTCCTGTCTACTTTTCGATAACTCCGATAACAATATAATGTATGCTCAAAAGGGCAGGCGGAGTATTGAGTATCGTCATCAGAGCTACTGAAGCGATCTTCTGAAGCTTACTATGAACTGCTATTGCCGTAAAAATAAAACAAATGAAGATCTGACGCGTATGACACATATCTGTTTGTGTCCTTTCAGGAGCACACCTGTCCCTTTGGAACCCGATGTGTGGCCGCAGTGATTCCATGTGTGAGATCACCATGCTACCCTATTATAACCTGTGAGTATTCATGAGTACCTCATTATCAAGCATGATTGCGAAAATAAATTATGTTCGGCATATTATTTTCCGCGCAGCACAGTATTGTAAACAGGGAGGACTTCCTTCTAAAGTTTAAAAAGTTTGAAAGCATGGAGCGCAGTCTAACGGAACACCACCCCGAAACTTTGTCTGTCCGTTCATTTCCCCGTTAAATTTAGCGGGGAAATTTACGTCACGTGCTTTCATAATCCTTCGTGACAGCACATCAACACCACGCCCCGTAACGTCAGGTCAGGTGATGTAGTGTCTGGTGGCGTGAATTCCCCCTCTAAATTTAGCGAGGAAATTGACGTCACGTGATCGGACGTAACATGACGTTACTTGACGTCACGGTGTCGAGTTGCGGTGTCACGTAATACGTTGACGTCACGTTTCTTGAGGTAACGCTACGTCATTTTTCTTGCTTAATGTAACTTGGAATTTAATAAAAAGTATATTCTTCGCTTCCCGAACCGGCTGTTTAACGACTTCTAAACATATCCAAACGATCGCTTTATTTCTAATTTAGACTATTAAACGTGCCTTCACTTTCCCATTTTATCCTTAGTGGCGCAGAGATTGGTTACGGAAATACTACCGTTTACATTTTGTTTTATTCATTGTTTTCGGCAGAATGTATTTTCTTTTATAAAATTATTGTTTTGCCAAACTGCATCAAGATTTCCAGCTACAATGATTTGTTTCTAGCAACCTCACCAAGCGTATTTCTGAACGCATGAAAAAAATCGCTATTACCTAGTCTTTGTTCGCGCGTTTTATTTACTCCTCGTCATTTATTGAATTTTTTCCATTCACTTCTCTTGCAGGTGTTTCCTAGCCTTCATACTGAAGACAAACGTTCAAGGCCTGCCTTACTGCTCTTTAAACATGCCAATGTTTATGTCGCAGTGAGAGATTATTGGCATTTCGTTTGTTCAAATGAGTGTAGGGCCGAACAGATGCATTCAAAATAAATAAAGCGTATAAAATCAACAGCATTACTTGGCCAAAATGTTCGCAATTTACTTCTGATTTTTGATAATGAAGTAATGAGAAAGTATACCTAACCAGACAACTGAGCTAACCAACTCCAGAACTTAATATCATCAAACCAATTTTCACCTGTCTCAAAACAAAATTTTTTTTCTATAGTTTTAGGCATTTTTTACTCTCCTGCCTTCTTGGCATTTTTAATAATTTATGAATACATTCTAAAAGGCAGACATCATTATATGCCTAATGAGAGGACGTTTACGAATTCCCTGTTTTTGTAATAAAAAAATGTATTTGAAAGAACAGCTTTCTTTTGTCATTTCTGACAAACTCTACAAAAGCCACTTGTTTTGTTTTTTGCTTTGTTTTGTGTGAAGAAGATATAGTCACCCTGTAAAATATTGTCTAGGTACTAAATTTATAGAGAGTTGTAAAACCTTTGAGTGATAGTCTAATATAAACTACATACATCTAACAGTCTACGTCCGTTAAGAGGCATGTATGCGCCTTAAAGGAACACTGCAACGCATTTCTTTCTAAAGGGACGCGTATATTTAAAAACAATTACCACAAAAATAAACTTCAACGAGCAATATTTATGCCTCTAGACGCAATGTAGGTGCGGAGTGCGGAGTTCGCAGCTCGCTAAGCCCCGCCCCGTGCTTACAAGGTGCTTACATCTCATTTGCATGGAAGATGATAGACGTGTGAAAGGTTTGTTGTAAATTTGTATCTCCGCGGCGCAATAGTACTTCAATCGGCTTTTTTTATGTTTGAGAAACAAATGATCTAGATAGAGTCATTATGTTTTTCACAAATATCCCGAGATCGCCTTTCCGCTTCGATTTCAAGCAATAGGCCCATAGCTCTCAAGTTTTGAGCAGCGCTCCAGGTGAGAAAATTAGAATATTTGGCTCGGGTTTCGAATATGCGTCAATACGCTTCCCCAATAGAGTTTTTTTTTTTTCTACTCCGTTCCATTCTAAGTACCAGCGTAGCAGAGGCTACAAGAGCGAGCTGGTAGCTTTCAGCGTCCCTGTCAAGCACGCGCGCTCGTGCAGTGCGAGCATCTTTCAGGAGGACGTGCTTTTGCGAGTAGCTTCAACTTCGCTATCACGTAAAATGAAACATACGTGCTCGCGGAAGCTATGAAAGAAGGCAAAGGTGAAAGGAATGTTTAATGGGACGCTGCGGCCGCGAACTGCATAACTCTTTTTTTTAATTTTTTTATTTTTTTAGAGGTTTTGTTATTGCGCATCTTCAGATGCTTGCATTCGAACGTGGCACGTGCAAAATCGAACGTTGCAGAGCCACCTGGATGGTTCAGCCATCATAACATGGTCGCCTCTTGCGGATGCGCTCGCGCCCCCTGCCCCAGAGCAACGGGTCTATAACAAACATGGCTGCTGGCGTCTGCGGAGATCTGAACGAGTGTAGCTCGTTGAGATCGTCAGTTTGTATGAGTGCGGGTTGTTTTGAGTTCACTGAGGTGTTCAGAGGAGGATCTCAGCAACGGACATAGTGTAAAGCAAACAACTGTCGCAAGTACGCACCTTCGGTAAGGTAGTGCGGGTGCTTGTTTTCGTAGCAAGACTGTCCTAAGCCTAGCGTCCCACATTTACTATTTTGATCTATCTGGCTCGATTTCTCTCTTTGCGCGTGTTGATGCTGAATAAAGTTGTTGGCTCCCGTAAAAGCGGAACAGCTGCTCTGTGAATTGTGCAACCGTCGTGATTGCGACCATGGTTTCAATACCGAGAAGATACCTACACAGGTAAGAATATGTGAGCCAATCGGCTGGAGGAAATCGGGCGTTCGGCTCGCACCAAGTTTTTCCAAGTATTTTCCCGTCATTTCGCTTCGAAAGGCAAGTTGCTCTCAAGTTTTTGCAGTGCACCTGGCCTGCCAAAGCGAATAAGTTTAGGTCAGGTTTTAATTGTGCGTCATGACGCTCTTTCACCTTGCTCGCAGATGTCATGCAAAAAAAAACCATAATCATAAGAGCTGAAATGGCAGCATATTTATTTTGTTTCCTTTTTTGTCCTCTCGGTCGCTTTTTATTGCGCATCGACAGACGATGACAACCGCTTATATTGGACTGTTGCTCGCCCAATATGGAACGCTAGAACGCCACTTTCGTGGCAGGTATTGCGAGCGCTGTGAAAGTTTTTAGATGGGGGTGGAATAGCAGACGGACGAAGGCGAAACGGACGTCAACCAACAGCGTTCCTGTCCGCTTCCTTCTGGCATGGCAGATGACGATAGACGGTGGTGAAATAGCAGACGATGCCGAGGGCTGCCGCGCGTCAGCTCGCACAACTAGCAGGCAGTCGCCACACTAAACGTGCCGGATGTCGGGAAATGGAGACACCAGGCTTGATGATGATGATAGATGATGATGATGATAATAGATGGGGTTTATTTGCGTGCCTGCAAACAGCCAAGTGGCCTGAGCAGCAGTGCACTGTCCTGTACACAGATACATAAAAGTATAGCATAAAAACACAATCAGGCGAAAATGTCTGTTTCACCAAACAAGGCATCGTGAGTCTGTTGCAGACGCGTCATTGGGCAAGTGGCCCGCACATCAGGATAAAACGTATCTCTACACTTTGAAGTCCTCCCTGACGGTACCCGGAACCTCAGCGACATCAGCAGCTGGGCACAATCAAGAGAACCATGCACAATTTGACGCAAGAAATGCATGTCTTTTGCAATTCGTCTATCGTGCAGAGGCACTAGACCGAGGTCAGTGAGCAGGGAATGGCTTGTTAGCGTGTTCCGCCGAGCAGCCAAGCCAATCCAGTAGTAATGATCGGGGCAACTGATTTGTTGGTGGGGCTTAGAGCGGGCCGCGACCTACACCTTAATTGCGTCTAACGCCGTAAATATTCAGCGGAAAAGTTTTTTCCTTAAAGTTTTTGTTTTAATATATTTTGTTTCCTTGCAGGGTCACTTTAAAAGGCACCTAAAACATTGAAACAGTACGATTGGGACACGCGTGTCATAAAACTAGTTAATTGCGGACAAAAAAAAATTTTTGTAATATATTGACGGCGCGAGATGCGATTTAGTAGGCAGTCATCTCCTTTCCACTTGTTTTCTCTCTCGGCATTTCGGGCGCGTGGAGGAGAAATAGATCGACTTGGTCATTATGTTGAAGTGGAGAGAGTGTATGGTGTTCTCGTTGAGGTGGAAAGAGTGTAGGACCATTCCGTGACGTCATGGACTTTGCTGGTAAAGTTATTTTCCTGCTGACACGTGTGCCCCAACCGAACTGTCGAAAATAACTTTTTTCTCTCTTTTTTCAGGGGTCCTTTAAGGAATTGCGTGTCCCGAAACGTTGATATTTTTTTCTTTTAATAATCTTTATCAATAAAAAATACTTGAGACGTGAAAATTAACCATACAGTAGACTACAACTTCCTTCTTCTTTCCACGAATAAGGGAGGCATCAACTTAACCGAACGGAAACAGTAAGGGTTGGGGGAAGGAGTCTTACAATGCCTTCCCTTTACCCGGACTAAAAATGAAACCTGGGGAGGATAAGACAAAAATCCTAAACACAATCTTAAAGTCAAACTTGCAGAAACCTTCTTAATATCAGGTGAAATTCCAAGGAAGGATTGTTCAAAAGATTTGCATGCTTCAATATCTAAATAGGTGCTTTGACTAAACGTTTAAGATCGTCCTTCCCAAATAACATCCCAGAGGTTAAACCCCAGAACAGAAAAACAATTGCTACATTCAGACAAATGCTTTGACACTTCCGAGTATAATGACCCTTAGTCTTTACACAGAGCTAATGTCAAGTCAAACTATCGTTCAACTTCAAGCAACTTTTAGTATGTTCAATGTCCAATGTCGCATAAACTACAATCCAACGGGATCTTGTATACCACAGCCGATGCGCAATCCCCATGCTCTTGAACTTTGTAACGCAACCAATACTAGGTACTACAAAAGGGGTCAATCAATTTAGCCTAAAATCTAGGGCAGGCAATTGATCGATTAACCTACCGATTAATAAATTATAATGCTTTAATCGCGAATAATTTTTACAACCGGTTAATTGATGCAATTTTGACGAACAAAAATAAAGTAAATATTAAACACTTTCACCACGCAGCCGAGCAGCAGTACACCTGTAAGTAGGGCAAACTTCAGGCATACGTTTAACCTGAAGTAAACATTAGGGGGCGAGATTTGTGACTATAGACAAAGTTCAGAAGGTTACACGTGACCCGGCCACTTCAATGCCGTGCGAGTGACCGTTTAGTTCATCAAAGACTATTATGAACAATCAAAGGAGGTCACTGTTCCCGGGGTGATATCAACGAACCTCTGTCCCATGTAGCTGAAGTAATAATCTGTGAGTGTGAGTGTCTTTGAAACGCCCTAAACTACACATGGAGGTTGATTCACAATCAAAATTCCATATTGTTTGTTTATCACATATTAAACAAAAGCAAAGGAAAGAAAACAGAGATGTGTAATTTTGATTTAAAAAAAGTATTATGCATGGAAATGAGAGACACGGATTGATCGATTAAATAATCGACTAAAGGGTGGCATTTGATCGGGATGAAAATTTCATTCTTCGCACAGCCTTACAAAAATCTGTTATAAACTCAGTGTTTGCACCAAACTTATTGTCCGCAGCTTTAAGAGTGTGCAAGAGATTCTACCAAAAACGGGCATTATATCACATTCACGGGATTCTGACCATTTTCTATCATTTCTTTACCAGAAACACAGACAAGAACAACTGCCGAAATACGCATTCCTGTAAAAACTCGCATAACGAAACCGAAAAAAAAAAAAAGATGCTGGAACGGATGCTGGACTTCTGAACTGCTACGTTAAACATGTTTTCATTATACCCGACATTACATTTCTCGATTGGAAGCTATTAAAATGGAGGGATGGTTCCGCCGCAGTCTTTCCACGGCTCCAGTCTACAACTGAAGGCGTTCTGAAGAAGCAAAATTTGAAGACAACGATTCTCTGGACTTAGAATAGAAAACAAACTCGGGAACTCATTCATGAGGTAATTTTCCGGGAGTCTGCGCCAAATGCGCATCCACTGAACAACCTAATATATTAAAAACATAAATCGTAAGCAGAACGCAGCGAGGGACCCATCTCGAATCATTTCATAAGGCTGAAAATCTAGAGACCTCAAGTAGGACTCCAAAAGAACTGGCGCGATACCTGCGAGCCAATACGCCCTTATTTTTTAATGAATTATGACTGTTGTAGTTCACCACCGTAACCGTTAATGTACACCTCGAGTATCTTAAGGAAGTCAGCAACTGAAAGGCTGGCTTGGGATTGAAACCGGACGAGGTTTCAATCACAAGCGCACTGCGCCGGTTCCGCAACTCTGGGGATCGGTGGCCGAGTGGGCTAGCGCACACCAGCTCGGAGCACGTGGAGCGAAAGCTCGCGCAGCAGAACCCAGGGATCCCGGGCTCAATCCCCACCCCTGCCCGTTTCGATCTGGATGAGCATCGTACCGGCGTGCGGTCGCGTGTCACTACTGCGTGGCGCACGTTAAAGACCCCAGGCTAGCGGTTGTACTGCACTGGCTAAATTGCTCATCTACAGCGAGTGACTCGTCGCAACATTAAAAATGGCTGACCAACGACTCGCTGTATAAATATCCACACAACCCCAATTATTATTCCGCAACTCTCGTGTCCGCGAGGCAGGTGACCGCCAGCAGTGCGTCGCAAGTGCAGAGCGGAAAGATCGACACCACCGGCGCTCTCGGACGGCTTAGTTTTTGTTTGAAGCCGTATAAAAGGATGCAATTTCTCGCTCCGTCGCACCCACTACAAACTTTGTAATAAAAATTTTACGTTTCGGTTAGACTATACTAAGGTTGAACGCGAACACTCCAACAACCTTATGCTCATTAAAAAGTACTATTTTAAAAGTTAATTAAAGCTTTCGAGTTCTTTAGCTAGCTAGTAGTTAACCGATTTTGTTGATTTTCTAGTGAGCTATACGGGCACCAACCTAAGCCCAGGGGAAAAAATTACCCTAACGCAGGTTTTCTTCTTCTTAAATTCTAGCCCAACTAAAAAACACGCCCGGCATAACTACTGCGGACTGCGTCACGGCTTACGGTAGAACTGAAACTCGGTATTGTATATGAGTCGGACGCCAGGGTGGAAATTGAACCTATGTTTATTAACGCATTGTCCTTTTATATGACCAGCACGTGATACGCGCCGTTGCGGCTTGCCTGGTTGATAAGCGATAGAAATGGATAATGCAGCGTCAGTATACGAAACTTCTTTTTCCTAAGATTAGTTACAAAATCAAAGACGATGTTTGACTAATCAATGCTCACTAATGCCATAACGTCAAGCTGGTCGTCGATCGCGCGATTCCCCCACAGTATGCAGTCTCGAAGGAACGACAACTCGGGCTTCCTCGCTTTGTAAGGCGCAAACGTGCTGTCCAGTTGCGTCGACGGCCAGCCACTAAGGATCCAGTCCTTCACTTTGGACAAGACGTTGTCCTTCTTAATCATAACAGCGATCTCCGTCGCTTGCAGCGGTGCGCACTCGACCGCTTCTAACAGGAGCACGTCCCCAGGTGGCTGTGGCCCGTCCTCGTCTAACGGAGCTGGCAGACGACGGAGTGCATCGCCGTTGGCGTTGCTTTAGCCTCGGCTGTACTGGATGCGGTAGTTATAAGCAGCCAATAACAAAATCCCACAAAAGATTCTGGGCGACAGAACTTCAGGCACTCGCTTGCCAATGTTAAACAGACTCAGAGTGGCTTGTGCTCAGTTATCACCTTGAACTCTCGCCCAGCGAGGTACTTGTGGAACCTTTTTACGCCAAGGACCACCGCCAAACCCTCTTTGTCAATCTGGCCATAGTTACGTTCACTTGCGCCGAGAGTACAGTTAAAAAAAAGTGCCGTTATATTACAGAACCGTACTGCGCTAACTCATGATGCCAGATATTATCTGTAACCCTCCGTAATACCACCAAAGCCGTAACTGACAGTTTACATTATCATTCCCGTACAACAGGCATACAGCAATATAAGTGCAGTGCGCAAGTACAGGACTAAAACCGCAAACTAGGTTTGAGGTATACAAGCCGTCAATCATTCAGACGGTATTGAAGGCGTAAGGGAAGGGTACGGTTTCAGTCCCGTATTTTCATACTGCACTTTCATTGCTGTATGGTAACCGTAACAGTTCAGTTACCGTACCCTTCCCTTACGCCTTCAATACCGTCTGAACGCTTGACGGCTTGGATACCTCAAGTCTAGTTTGCGGCTCTAGTTTCGTTCTTGCGTACTGCGCTTCTATCGCTGTGCGCTCGCTGTACGATAACAATAATGTGAACTCTCGGCTACGGCTTTGGTGCTATTACGGAGGGTTACAGATAGTTTCCAGCATCATGAGTTAGCGCAGTACAGTTCCGTAATAAAACGACACATCCCTGTAATAAGTGTAGTGTGTCTGAAAAAAGGGACAAGACAAAACGGAGGCAATTTTGAAATCAAACTATATTCTAAATTGTAAATAAACATAATTATGAAGAAAGCTTCAAGGCGTCCGATCATCAGATGAGCTGGAAATAAAACAAATTCATGCTAAGATGATTGAAGAGACTACGGGAGGAGCACAGCCACTTGCATGAATCGCAGAGGCGCACGCATACGAGGTCACAAAACCCCGTTCACAGAGCGATGCCACTAAGCTACTGGCAATGTTGTACGGAACGACGTTCCAAGGAACGGCGTTCCAGGAACGCGTTCCTTTTAGGAGGAGCGAAGGAACGCCGCCGTTCCATTTTGCATCGGTGGAACTGGAACGGGAACTCGTTACATTTTTACTGTAACGGAAAGAAGAACGGCGTTCCTTTTTTTCGTCCAGTGGGGTAATTTTTATTTTATTTCTAGGAGAGAAAGCTTAAAACCATAAAAAAAACAAAAAAAAAACAATATCTCTACAAAGAACAGGACCTCGTAAACTTTTTGGTTGCTTATCTTAGGGTTTATTTTGTGTGGTCCTCGCTTGGTAAAAGTCGGGTGCAGGAGAGCTAGTGAACATTGATTTTTGTTTTTAGTGCCCAAAGCTGCGGTACAAAAAGCAAAACTTTTAGTAAAAGGAAAAGATACAGAAAGTGGATCGTTTAAAACTCAGCTACTTTTTTGCTTCCACGAATCCTCATACACTCAGAAACCCAAGGCTGACTACAGCCATCACTGAATTTCAACAAAGAGACCTACAGAGACAACAAAATAACTGGTTACCAGACATCGAACGCACCTTTGTATCCCGAGCATTGGTACAACAAAATTAACCTTTATTCCTTGTCCCCTTGTCCCCCTCCTTCAAACTGAACAACGAGTCCAACCCTTCACAAAGAAGGACTTGTAGTTTTCAAGACTGACCTTCCAACAGTACATTTAGCTCGTCTGAACTGCCCACAACACACATGAATATGGTTAAAAGCTACGATTTTTAAGGTTGTATAGATTTTAAAAGATCAAACTCTGCTTCCGCTTGTTTCCTTCTCCTGGTGCCCTTCCATCACGGAATTCAAATTCGTACGTTGCCATTCGATGGGATAGATAAAAAAAAAAAAGAAGAAAACTTTTCTCGATCTATCTAGATATGGTGATCAGCAAAAAACAAATGTAACGTATATGGAACGATACGTTCCATTTTTTAACTGTAACGGGAACGAGTTCCTTTTGCACATATGGCAATTGTAACGGGAACGCGTTGCAAAAATCCGAAGGAACGAGGAACGAGCTTTCGTTCCTTTTTTGAGGAACGTGTACAACACTGGCTACTGGTAGCAGCGAGCAAAAGCACAAGGACAAAGGAAGAAACTCACAAAACGAGCGCTGAAGTTCAACTAGATGTTTAATGAAAAGGAAACACCGAAGTCTTGTGCATTCCTCCCTTTGTCCTTGTGTTTTTGCATGCTGCTACCAGTTGTAATCATGAACCAACTCGCCTGTGCATCGCCACATTGAGCCACTCAGCACCATGACAAATCAAGGTTGCTGCCCTCGACCCCTGTGAATGCATTGTCGTGCCCCTATTTGTTTTGTTTTTTTTTTGCTACAAGACCAGTCTGGGAACTTTTTGATACCACATCGTACACATGCCAAATCAGATACGTACTCACACTTCCCTTTTTTCTCAAAAGCACCAATATCTGTGGCGGCTTTATTGCTCTTGCCGAGCTCCTTTCGATTTCCCGGCCTTCTGTCGTGACCCATCATGTTGTTTGATACCAACTTGGTATCTGAAATAAATATCAGATTGGCCCATGAAGTATTTGGTCAGAAATAAGACAACTGAAAAAACCATTGCAGTGAAGAATTTGGGATCAGTACGTGCTGATATTTTACATGCACAACTAATATCAAATGCCAAGCTTTGCCACCCAAATCACACATGTACACAGTTCAAAAGTACAAGTGTGTTGAAGGTTCCTAAAGTAACAATTAATCCATACCAAACTGGGCAAAACACACATTTAGACCAGCAGACTGCGCACTGTGCACTTAGAAAAAAAAAAGATGAGAAGGTAAAAATAATGCACGCCTAGATTTTGAGGAAAACAAAACAATGAGGGGACAACAACAAAAACAAATTTGTATTAATGTGGCATTTTTCTGCAAAAGGAGGGAATCTGGCACTCAAGGCTTCTTTCACTCAGATGCAATGAGGACAGAGAACTCGGTATATTTCAGAAGTTAAAAGCCCCATGTGGCACAGCTTAAGGGGTAGGATTCATAGAATGCAACTTTTAGACCCACTAAAACACTGAAAACTTGTTGATTTAAGGAGATATTGAACAGACAGCGATGTAATTGATTCAAGTCATTCGGGAGTACCTTTGGAAGCAATCAAAAGTCAATTGTGTAGCAGTGACAAACAGAAGAACAAGTACGTACTTAACACATATTTCTTTCATTACAAACACAGGGTTAAAACTTTTGTGTTGTCCTATACAGCCACAAAGCGATTCCTCCCCTGCATTTCTACTTTTAAGTAACCACTCATTTGCATATTTTGTATTACAGACAGTTGAATGACCTAAAATACTCAACTAGCTGTTAAAGTTTGCTTGAAAGCACCAGACATGGAAAAAGGAATGTCGTAATAGAATCATTCTTTGTTTAGGAAGCCCCATTTTAGCAGCCCCTGTCGAAACAATGTCCGATTGATAACACGTTATGAAGATGAGCAAAAGGTATTCAGGTACAAAATCAAACGTAAACGACATGCTACTAAAAATGCGCGAGTAAAGCTTTATACAAACTTCAATTTTTTTAAGTTCAAAAAGTTGCGAAAAGGTTGTATATCAGTCAAACTTAGTTCATATCTGCACATATTGCTTCTAGACACTTTTAGAGTGAGAGGCAATAGTGTGGTGCAATAAATAAGCTGTCTCAAATAAAAAATTAGCTGAATATATTAAACATATTTTGAGGCTCCAATTTGTCTCCAGCCAAAAATAATTTAAATATCATTTATACTGCTTATGACTCTGCCTTCCAACAACTGAAGGCCAAATAGAGGTAATAAGTAAATGACACATTCAGTAATGATAAAATTGGAGGAATAGATATATTGACATATTTATTTGTGATTTCTGGGATAGGGTCAAACATAATCACATTGTAACATTAGGTGAAATATTTTAAATTGAATTATTATGCCGCATATGACACCCATCAAAGTAACTGAAGAGTGTGTTGGTAAAATTCAGACCACAGAAAGAATAAAACAGACTCGGGACGAACCACGACGAACATTTCTATCAACTAACAACATGAATGAGCTTAAAAGCACTCCCTACAATTCAGACTGCCAAGAAAATTGAGAGAAAAGGAGGCAAGAAGAGAGAAAGGAAAGTGTAAAGATAAAATTGTAACGAAGGAAATAAGATAAAAAGTGAGGTAACATCATGAGTTACAATTTTATCTTTACAGTTTCCTTTCTCTCTTCCTGCCTCCCTCTCTCAATTTGCTTGGCGGTCTGAATTGCAGGGAGTGCTTTTATGCTGATTCATGTTGTTATTAGTCAAAAGAAATGTTTGTCGTCCTTCGTTCCGAGTATGTCTAATTCTTTCTGTGGTTTGTAAATATAACATCCTATTGCGGTGTAATGATGGACTTCTGCAAATAAGCTTGGAAATGTGGGTAGTCAGTCACAAATTAAAGGGCAACTCCACTCAATTTAGAAAATTTCGAGATAGTGGATTATCTCACTTTGAAAAGCACTCATAAAGAACTCTGCATCGTTTGTTTCACGAAAAGTAGAATATTGTTCATGCAACCTAGCTTATAACTCAAGTAGCATACTGAAACCGAAATTTCTGCAAAGGGCATGCAGCGACGTCAGTTGCAATCACTCGTGCCCATGGTGGATGCAAGGGGTTACGTGATTTACCCCACTCACTGGGCCACCTCTAGGTAGTGTTGTCTGAACCGACTGGACATGTGTTGGCGTTGAAAAAGGAAAAACCAGGTATATGCCACAGACATCAACGTGACGTCACATCCGAGGGAAGTGGACTGTTGGCTAGCCTGCACATCGCTCGCTAAAATTAGCAGATTAGCGCTTGTCAAACTTTGAAGGCCAAATATAATATACAGAAACATTTTAGTTGCAGCCTTTCTAGATGATTATAAAGAGAATTCCCTTGTTTTCTGAGCCAAAATTCAGCAGAGTTACCCATTATTACCTTTCGTGAGGCTTAAAATTATGAAGGAAATAAACCATACCTCCGAACGGACTCAAGAGTAGTTCCCACACCTTTGGCATACTGGATGTTTAAACAAGAATAAATGGCAAAAACGAGCTCCACAGCTAGCAGAAGGGCCAGATCTTCCACCAACAGCTCATGGTCCACGAATAGCTGGCAGCTGCATTCGAAAAGTGAGCGACTTAGGAAATAAAAGTTTGAAATGGATTAATGTAATTAATGCGGAGAAATTGCGTTAGTATTGGATGTATCGACCTATCTGGTCAAGGGACCAGAGAGGTCACTGGACCGACACCACTACACCGGCTTTTTCTCAAAATAGGGTTTTTTAACGCTTACGCATTAAAATGAAAAAAAAAAATACCATTGTCACATTTAGATCTGGAAACTTCTATAGAGGTATTACCAGCGGAAACACTGAATAGGCAGGCACTCTGATATAGGATTGTGACGCACATCTGAGACTGATATGCATCACAATCGCAGATAAGGCGACCCTTATCTGCAAAGCCAAATAAGGGTCACCTTTGCAGTCACACTAAATAGTGTTCAGCAACCATATCCAGCTATGGCGCTGAGTTATGCAAAGCACTCCTGAAAGCTTGAACGCAGCAAAACAAAATTGTATATGAATGTGGAGAATATAACACTTTTTGTAGAGTTTGTGAACAGAATCTGTTGCGTGGAAGTATGATGCCCACGTGCGATGCCAGTCGTCAGTTTCGTTTAAATTACTTTTGTCAGAAATTAAATGACCAGAGACTGCATGTGACCACGCATTCTACAAGAAGAAAATGTGGCTGTTGCGGTTTGGCAAGACACAGAATGCAGACCCGAACAATCAAATGCCTCACAGGAACCTGCTGTTTGGGCTGTATGCCGTGCTGTGGTAGGTGCACTAACAAACCAAAATAAAAACTTTTGTTTTTCTTGCTGGCTCACCAACCATTGACTGCCGAAGTATGGCATAATACCAGGACATGTGCTTTGCATTGGTGGTTGTCAAGGCTGCCGAAACAAAACGATGTGCTCGTCCATCTAGCTCTCGTCCAAATCGACACATCACACTATGGTTACACCACTGCAGTATTCCAGTCTCTGGTTACACCAATACAGTATTCCAGCCTCTGTAGTTACACACTCGGAGCTACAATCGATTCACTAAGAGTATTCTGCACTGACATCGAAAGCAACACTGTTTGAACCTAAACAAACACACCAAATAGTGCTTGGTGAACACACATTTTCTGCTAGAATAAGTTTAATTATTCTGAGACTATATATTCTTCAAATATTTTAAAATAATATTTGTGTTTTGGAGCAGGATAGTGCAACAGAAGTAGATTGGCCCAGCACTTCCATCCCTTGTCCAAGTTCCACAATATTTCGTGTCGATGAACAATGCTAATCAAAAGTGAACCTCACCTATAGCTTAAAGGGCAGACGGTCATTTACGTTACAAATAAATTTATCATAACTACAATTACATTACATACCTTTTACAAAAACCTTATAACTTAGCTCATTTGCAGTTCTTACCCCCTCAACTTTATAATGCTTTTGGCCCATGAGGGAACGTTGATTAGATAAATGACGGTCACATCGGAAAGCTTCCAACACTACAAGAATTTACAAACAAAACATATGCTAGGAAAATATTCAAACTTTGTTTTTAAAATAATATTCCATGTGATGCGAACAATTCATAAGTTAGAATGATATCTGCTAACGAATCAAGCTTGGTTAGGAATATGCAATTTGCAAGGTATTGATTGTTGTTCCAGAATGCAGCAGAAAAATTAGAAAAGAAAGCCCCTTCAAAAAGACAAAGCATGCAAGGAAAAGACATGTGAAGCTCACTCAGTGCAACAATTACAGGAGAAGCAGGCAAACTGTTACAGAACTCCTCTGTGATTTCTGTTGTCAGCTAAGGTCAAAAAACATGTGTAGTTAATTGAGAAATGCTGAAAATGCTAGTGAAGCTACCATACATCTATTGGTGTATATATTTATTCGCAGTGAATGTAGAACTGTGGGACACGAGCAAGACGACGCAAGTAGGATCGCAAAGAATGATGCCCGAAGAACTTATCGTGGCCGGCTCAGCTCCAAGCAGAGTCTCAGTTGAGACTGCTCAAAGAAAGCGCTGTCAAAGCTAGGGCTCAGACGCTCGCGCGCGCGAGCCTTGGCAGCGCTTTCTTTGAGCAGTATCAACTGGGACGCTACTTCTAGCAAGCCTGCCCACTCATCTAGCTTGTTCTCCTTTCTACTGCAATTAGACAGATATATTAACTCCAACTATGAGGCAACGCTTTTCTTAATTTTCCACTACTGGCAGCCACTCATTACGGTGCAGTTATCAAATCATTGATTGCCCGATTTAATTTTTTTTGTTTCTTTTTTTTAAACACACGACGCGCTTACGGGCACCCTGCTGCGCTGAGACTGCTTCTTCTCTGAACACACAGCTTCGCCGCGGCGGATCATTAAGGCTGGAACACATTTGCAAGAAACCAAACCGAATAGAGAACGGAAATCGGAGGGTGTAAAAATTGTTGCACGCAAATTTTGGAAGACAATCACACGAGGAAACTGATCCCGCGAAAAAGGCAACGTCCTCCGCAGTTAAATAAACGCAGACAACACCAAACGCGCATTTTTTTAATATATATATATAACGCCGTGTTAAGTACTTGACAGAATCATCGGAGAACAAGAGACTGGCTGTATCAGCGTGGGCTTTCGAAGCAACCGAGGCCTTCGCGCACCGGTAGAAAGACTGCGATTACAACAAATAAAATCGTCAACATAAGCAAAGTGCGGAACCCAGTGTACGCATGCCACCGGTCACGACATCTTAGACGTGACGTCAATAACGAAGCAAACGCAGATTGGATGTTGATTGGTGAGAGTCGCTGATGACCAATATCCGCAGAAGAAAACAAAGCTCAGTTTTTCTTTGTTTTGTTCTGTGGAAATTCGTCATCAGCGACTCTCACCAATAGTTCAATCTGCGGATGCTGCGTTGTTGACGTCACTTCCTTCTCCCTATAGCCGCCGTGGGAGTCCAAAAAGCACAACATAGGGCCCCTGCTCACATAGCTTTCAGTCTCCGCAGTGCTCAGTTCACCACATACACGACAAAGATCGGCGGTAATCGCAGTAACGCAGTCTTCATGCAAAGCCGATTAAAAACAGCGCACCACCCAGCCAGCCCCAGCGGCTGCGCCATAATGTAGAAAACCCGAAAAGGGACGGAACGGACGGAACGCCCGAATAACGTCGCGACATCGCTCTATCCGCCTCCAGGTTTTCTTGGTTATCTCGCAACGAGCGCTCCCCTCCGAAATTCAAAAACCAAATTTTCACACACACACACACAAAAAAAGGAAGTTAGTTGTTGTCTGATTTTCGTTCGCAATTTCTTCATAAAATTGGTCGCTTTTCGCAAACGTGTTTCAGTCACGAGTCATTACGTAGAGTCTGGCGCCGTCGCAACACAGCAGTGCTCCAACGAATGGTGAAAAATGAACTCAACGGAACTCAACGAAAAAAGACCAAGGACTTTTTTGAGGCGTATTGCAAAGGACCTGAGTGCTGGCAGTGTTAGACACGAAGGTCGAATTGATGAATTTGTAGTTTCCTAAATTCGCACAAGTCTACCGTAACAATATGAAAGTGCATGGAAACAAACTTGGCAAAAAAAAAAAAAAAAAAGAAAGAAAACTTTCGGCACAAGTACCTCACACTTTGGCGCAGATTTAACCTCATTGCACTGTGTCGCTTTACATGTAATTTTACGGTATTCGAAACAAATTGACCTTGAGTAGCACGTGGTGTCAAATGAGCAGAATGAAGCCAGAGAAACGTAGAACACCGAAACACTACGTCTCATGATAATAGGCAACCTGCAATGCAGTTTGGCGCTACACGTTGCGCCATCTAGCGGCTGCAAAATAAAGAAACTGGGTAGGCCAGGCCTGCGCGGGTCGCGGGGGCTGCGGGCGGACACATCCAGAAACCACGTGTGAATGTTGCATTTCGGATCAGCGTGAGCTTTTTTGGAACCGTTTTTCGTAAAATTAAGTCCCAACTTCACGTCCCTATGACCTCACCGGTTTCCTGTAACATCTCGCCTACTCCTAGAGTTCTCCCAAAAAAAAATAAACGTTGCTACTGCTGCGTGAATGACGTCCACAGTCGAGAAGGTGACTCAAGCGTCAAACTTCACCGCTTCCCTTCGAGATCTTGGGAAGCGACACGGTGACAGAAGTGGATTACTGCAGTGCGACGCATCAAGTAAGTGAATTTTACAGAAAGTGTTGGGGGGGGGGGGGGGATGTGAACGAAACTATATGTGCAGGCTTGGAAAGTGGTCGGACGAGCTCGTTTTGCAGACTACTTGGCAAAATAACATATTTATACAAGTTGTGTTAAGAGTCGCTTTGACAGCCTCATAGAGAAATACGATAGGAACAATCGGGCCGATTGTTGCTTCGCTGTGACGTCGAGAATCGGGCGATCAGGTCTTCAAGCGAAAGGCCCGTCGGTCCGTTCCGGCACTTCTAATGCCGTTCGGCACGCGTGGTCGCAACCAAAACCTCAAAAACCTGCGAGTATTCATTTTGTACCACAAAGTTTTTGTTTGTTTCAGCAACCAAATTTAATGCTGAGTCTGGTAACAAATGTGACGGCGTGCAGAAAGCAGGATGCTAAAGTTTTTCTTTAGAAAAATCTCGTGCGAAGCGTAAATATCCTTCCTACACGTACACTTTGTTGCCTGTCGCCTTTTTACACCAGGCTTTGCAATGTGCGTACGGTTCTGTAGCATGCAGAGTTTGGTTCTAATTACCCAAATGTTATTCTAGTGTGTATGGGCGTCGGGAGGAGAGGGCGGCTGAGCGAGGCGCGAGCGGGGGCCAGCCGGCGAGGAAAAAGGAAGAGCGAGCTGCACGAGGCTGGAGCCGGAACGATACATTCCGTTCTGGCTGGTCTGAAGATTAATAAAGCTTGGACTTGGGTTTGGGCTAGTTGGTTGTACATTGATAGACGTGCTGCGCTGCGAAGTTAAACGCGTGACCAAAAATTGAAAGGAAAAGGATGATTTACATTGAGATGAGGAGAAACACGACAAACACGAATGGGCGCAGTTCGCTGCGCCCATTCGTGTTCGTCGTGTTTCTCCTCATCTCAATGTAAATCATCCTTTTCCTTTCAATTTTTGGTAACGCGTTTAACTTCGCAGCGCAGCACGTCTGTCAATGGCTGGTCTGGCCCATGGCGAACCCCGGAGAATTCCACCAGCGAGGTACGGATCAAGACCGGCGGAAGCGGCGAACCCTGACCATACCGGCCTAGTCTATGACGATCCCGGAGTGGTTGCGCAGCGAGACTCTGGCTGTGATAGCCCGGAACAGCTAGCCTACGCAGCACTGGCGTGGGAAGGACGATCCGCAGGCCTGGACACGGGCTCCGACTGTGAGATGGCGACAACTAGGGTCGGCGGGTCCGGACTGCCGGCTTTCGAAGAAGGGCTACTGGGAAGTACAGTAAACCCATTCGCTGCCTTCTCGTTGTGTTGTGTCACTTCCTGGGAGACAAGCGAAGCACAGACCAATCGGGCGGCCACAAGTAGTGAAGACAACTCAAACTGGTGTCCAAATGATGACTCTAGAATATTCTATCAACACTTGGACCTATCAAGGCTCCCGATGGTCTTAAAAAAAAACCGCATAAAAGAACCATGGACATGCCACGCAGGGACGCAGGTGCACACGGGGACTGCTGAAATCGGGGTCGCCGCCAATCGCAACGGCCCAACGGGCAGACTGGCCGCCCCATTAACAGAGACTCCTCCGCTTGTGGCGCTGAATGCAGTACTCTCGTGGCGCCGCCTGGCCATTGCCGGCTGCCTATGCTAGAGTTCCTCCGGGCACAGAAAAAACTCAAAAGCACAAGGAAGAGATTATGTTACCCTCAAACGCACCTCAAGCGCGAGGCGCACACCGTCTGCACACGCTTGTGGTGAGCAATGCATAATAGTTAGTCCAGACAACTGCGCGACTCATCTAAGAAAACAGTGGTGCGATAGGTATTCAATAAACAGTTCGAGGAAGGGGATGGAATGCACTTACCGTGAAATCTCGGGGTTTGCGTACGGCGAACAAACGAAAGTCCGCATAGTCGCCGAATTGCGCGGGATCTGACTAGTCTCGCTCACTGCGCATGCGCCAGGGGTGCCTTCACACGGGTGCGTACAGTGGCCCAGGAGGCCAGGAGCCGGGAAAGCAGTTCACGTGATCTTCCCCTCTCCGAACCCACGGGCTGCATTGATTGCGCTTGTGCAGCGCGCTGAGTATGACTGTTCGGCCGGGTGCGGTGGCGGGGTTTACGGCAAAACGGCAACGATGGCTCGCGAGCGGCTCTGGTCCCGTTGATGCTCCCTGTAATGTTACGTTTTTTTTTTTTTAACAGTGTACGTGAAGCATACGCCATAGGCTGCTCCTTTCCGTCAACTGCACTATGGGTTAGGACTGCCCCCCCCCCCCCAGAAGATGCGTCGCAGCACAGAATCAAAGGACGCTTGGAGTCATACGGAACAACTACAATGTCGGAGCTGAGTAGCTTCTTCAGCCTTTTAAACACGCTGGTGCTCACCTGTCCATTTACATTCTTGGTCGTGGTCCAGCAGTCAATACAGTGGTTCCACCACTTCAGTCTTGCCCTTGAGGAAACAGCTGTAGAAATTCTATAACCCTAAAAGACCTTGCAGCTCTTTCTTGCTTGCGAGTGAAGGCGCTTGCTGAATAGCGTCCGTCTTGCTTCGGATCGGATGTATTCCTGCGGAATCAATCCGTGACTCAAGAATTCAATGCTCGTGAGGTTAAATTCGCACTTGGGGTTCTCTACTCTTAACTGTGCGTTTTGCAGACGCGACAGCACGGTCTCTAGTCTTTCCGCGTGCTCTTCGGCATTGCACCCAGAAATCAGGATATCATAAAGATAAGCTTTCATGCCAGGAATACCTGCCAACATCGTGTCGATGACTCGTTGAAACACCCACGGTACCGCCGAAATTCCAAACGGCAGCCGTCTGACCTTAAACAGCCCCTTTATCGTGTTGACTCTAAGCACCTCGGTCAATTCGTAGCCTAGCGTAAGCTGTTGATAAGCTTGAGCGAAGTCAAGCTTGGAGAAAACCTTGCTTGATCCAATAGCTGCCACCATTTCCGCGGTAGTGGGCAAAGGATACCCGCTGTTTTTAACAGTGTTGTTTGCGGTGCCACGGTAGTCGCCGCACAGGCGTAATCTCACGTCTTTTTTCCTTACCAAAACCAGCGGTGTTGCCCAGTTGGAGTACTCTACAGGCTACCATACTCCTTGTTGCACCGAGCGATCCACTTTCTTGGCCAGGTCGTCCTTGAGCACTAGTGGAACTGGGCGACACTTGTGAAACGCCAGTTGGGCGTCGTCTTTCAGCTCGATGTGAACTGGTGGCCCGTTGAAGCCAGAAAGGTCATTGCGAAACGCCTAAAAAATGTTTGAAGACACGTCTTCTATCTTTAGTTGCTGAATTCCACACAACCCAATTACTAAAGGCTTAAACCAGTTTCGCCCAAACTAGCTGTTGCCTTGCTTCTTCACTACCAACAAAAGCAGGTTTGCCTTCCGGCCCTTGAATTCCACCAAGACGCTTGCTCGACCCTCCATGGCTAACGCCAGCTTTGAACACGTTACGAGTGTTTTGCCAGTTTCTCGCAGTAGTATTTCACATTGGTTTGCCTCGATATGGCGAAACGTACTTTCACTCACAATTGAGAAAGATTCCCCGAAATCAACCTTCATCAGGACCTCTTGCCCTTGAATCTTTACTTGGACCATGAATTTTTGTTCTTGTTCACTCACTACACAGAGAGAAAATAATGCGCGTATTTCGTACCGGCCCTTGCTCCTATCTCCTTTCCTCTTCTGATTGTGCGTTGTCCTCTTCTGGGACGTTCAGCTCTCGTTTTTCGAAGATAGGCCCTTGCTTTATGCCCCACCCTTTGACACTTGAAGCATGCCGCTTTTCTAAAACTGCATAAATGCGGAACGTGCTTGCCGTTGCAGTGGTAGCATTTTGATTCCTCCGCGCGGTGTCTTGCTTCGTGCGGGTTGCTTGTATCAGGCCCTGGCCGTCCTTTGTCTCGTCTAGGTCTTGTTTGCGTAGTCCCCGCTGCTGCTTCACTGTTGCTTCTGCTTTCATGGCCATGTCGTATGCCACCTTCAACGTTAGGCCGAGTTCAGCTGGAAGTAGCCGCTGGACTGCTTCGTTCTTGATTCCGCATATGAAACGGTCCCGCATCAGTGACGTCCAACGGGAGCTGCTCGTTACCAAAGCAGCAGTCTTCGGCTAGCTTCCGAAGCGCCGTGACGTAGTCCACAACCGGTTTCTCGGTAGCCTGGTTTTTCTGTAGAACAAGAACCTTGCATACATTTTCAAAGGTTTTGGATGCAGGTGCTTCTGAACCGCAGCCTTGATTTCGTCGTAGCTTGCCGTTGTGGGTCTTACTGGCCTCACAAAGTTACGATGAGCCCGTACGCCTCTTCGCCGCAACAGCTCAGCAGAACTGCTCTTATCTGATCGTCCTTCGCTATCTTGTTCGCTTCGCAGAACATTTCCAACCGCTTGACGTATTCCTCCCAAGACGCGTTCGTGCCGAGACGATACTCGCCGATCCTGCCGACAGCCATCCCGCCTTGCTGGCCTTGCTCGGCGGCGGCCTCGTCGGTCCGGTCCGCCTCGTCACCAATGTTGTATATCTGTCGGACGCAAGGATGGAAATTGAACTTATGTTTATCGACGCATTGTCATTTTATCATATAACGAACACGTGGTACGCGCCACTGCCGCTTGCGTGGTTGATAAGCGATATAGGAATGGAAAATGCAGTGTCATTACACAACGCTGGGAAACACTGGAAGTCACACCTTTCGGATCCCTTCTCTTTGATTTCATTAGTGAAATCTGTCTTTGCTGCTCCATGAAGCAAGATTCATATCTGCTTATGGCAGTGACAAGTAACCGCAGGTTGTTACACCCCTGAATGGCAGTGGGCTTGATTTTTCAACAAGTTTGTCAAACAGAGCCCTGATGTGAAGCGTAGCTAAGGTTTTTTCTTAAAGGGGCACTAAGGTGGGTTTTCACGTTGGGTTTTTTTATGGCGCGAACTTTCTAAGAAAAAAGAGCGTGTTGCGGTGTTTGATCGCGTTTTTCTAGATGAAAAAGGCCACGCGTGATTGTAATTTTGGGTTTTCTTGGATACTTAGAGTGCGTAGATTGAGCTCGCGCAAGGGGAAGGAAAAAGGGGGGGGGGTATACAAGAGAGAGAATACACTTTATGATCCTTGGCGACGGCTATATTGTTTACACGAGTTTAAGGCACGAGGAATTGAAATTGTGAAGCTCGTGCTTGAACATAATGCGCAATACGGTTCTTATTCAGGGGAAAGAACTATAACCGCAGGGTTGATGTTATAAATATTCACATTCGTTTTGCGATTGCGAGTACTTGAGAATTGCAATTTGATGGCGAACTGAGATAGAACGATTAGGAGACGATAGAGCTAATAATCATTGCACAAACATCAGAAAATATAAAGAAGGCACTGACATACTCGTAAACAAATAATATATTCATCGTAGAACTGCTGATAACGTTGCAGCACGGCAGCATGGATGGTCTTGTTGCTTGCTCTGTGTGATGCTGCCTGTTAAACACGAGGACTACACTCTAAAAAAAGCCAGTGTGTCTACTTTCCCGCACAACACTCGGAGAGCCAATTACCGCAACTTACGGAGGCAGCTGAGCGAATGACGATGCCGAAACATATGTTTAGACCAGAAAACGCAGCCTGAGTTGTGACATTAAGGAATGCGAGCGTGGCGTTTTGCGTTGCTTAATGTCACAACTCAGACCTCGTTTTTTTTCTATCTAAACATATATTTCGGCATCATCATTCGCTGATCTGCCTCCGTAAGTTTCGGTGATTGGCTGTCCGAGTGTTGTGCGGGACAGTAGAAACTCAAACGTGCACGGGCTTTTTTTAGAGTGTAGTTTGAGTTGCCTCGTTTTCCTTAGATAAGAAAAAGAGTGAAACGCGGCTTTGGTACTATTTTAGAATCGGAAAACTTCCTGGATACGGTAAAAATTGTAGCACGAGACATTTACACGAGCAAACTCGTAAAGTCGATACGTTCCAAAAATAAATGCACAGAAATATTAAAAAGCACTTGCAAATTAAGCATGCAGCCGCCACCGGATGATTTTGAAAAAAAAAAAAAAAAGCCAACTCAGTAGTTACGAGCGCACGACACGGAAAAGAATAAATATTTTTGTGAAGACTTGTTTGATTAAACAAATATGCAATAGTATGTTGTACTCCCAATGCCTCCCTCTGGAAGAAACATTCCAAGTGTCTTGCTACGAGATGTTTCAGAATGGGCTCAGGTAAGAAGGTACCAATAAAACCAAACAAAAACTATGCCGTTTTGTTATTTAATTACGTCCAGCTCGATGCAGGAGTCATTAATATTTCTAGGTACCTTTCTAAAAGAATGGCAGTCGATATGTCACGCAATTTCAAGCTTTATCGACCTTGCAATCGCATAGTATGTCCACTATCTGATTTACTGAATCTAGTAATGAAGAAAGCGCTGCTTAATTCGGGTTGTCAGCGTCGCGTCCCTACTACAGGCTATAATCACCGTCTCAAAGGACCAGTAAAGATTAATTGCCGTTCACGTTAGAGACAATCAAGCGGGTTGTCTCACAATTGCACCAAAATATAGGCCCCCATATACTCTGAGAGAATAAAGCCGCTCCCCTGGGGTCACGTGACCGACGTTCTTAGAATATACTTAATCGAAGGGTTGCTCAAGTCCCCTCCAAATATGAGTTAGGCCAACAAACAACGTAACATAATCATTCTTGCATAATGCATGACAAGGTCCATTCGCTTCATTCTCCATTATACGTGCAATCAGCCAGTAGCTTCGAGTTAAATAGCGCAACACACCAAAACACCCGCATAAGCAAAACGTCATTCGGAGACTTGGCTCGGTTATTGCCGCCGCCTATTTGTTTCGAGTCAAGATCCTCCGCAGTTCAAGGACGAGAACGTCCCTCGGAGATAGTGAGGGCACTTTCCTGGAAACCTGCGCATCCCGGAGGCAACAGGTCTCTATAAGCGCTGCCCCCACTTTCGCCGTCGCCGCCGAAGGGGAAGGACGCACCGTTGGGAAGACCGTTGACTTGCTCCACCGCTGACAGGCAACATGAACCGCGGAAGTTTGGTCTCCTTCTTCGCGTTCCTGCTTTTAGGTAAGTGGAACGTTGCACGCTTAGCTCCTCAGATTATTTTGCCTTAGTCCTCTCTTCCCCCCAGTTGTGTGCTAAGCGAGTTTAGCTAGCAAAACTGCTTTGTGTCCTTTTTTTAGTTGGTTTAATCGAGCAACAAAGGGACTTCCTAAATCAATTCTCTCGAACCTCTGGTTCCCACAGCGATACACAGAACTCCTGACATGGAATAAAGCGAGCGTTTGAAAGCTAAGTTAAGGGTAAATGACTAGTTTAAAAAAATTGCCATCTACACCGTATCACTCTGAGAAATCTGGAATGCATGCTTACCCGAAAAAAGAAAAATAATTTGAAAAGCTATTTGCTGTAATCTATTGAAAATGGCAAGACTGAAAATATGTGAGAGCTGAAAAAATCAAGTCTGCCCTGTGACACTGAGCATAACGTTTTATTTGCCATGTTCGTTTGGTAGCTGCCTTCGAGGTATGGCGACACAGGTAGATGAGAAACTTGGCTTGCGCAGTACTGCTAGCCTGCAGGGTTCTTAACGTGCATCACGTAGTAGAGGTACGTACGCTACCGCACGCCGTCACGATGTTCATTTCAAAACGAAACGGGCACAGGTGGGAATGAACCCAGGATTCGTCTTTTCTGCAGCACTATTTCTCGCTTCTCGTGCCTCGAGCAGCTTGCGCACACTTGAAGCAATCGAACCGAAGAGAGAGAAATGTTTCATCATGAACGCCTCGTGCCAGAAAATTCCTTTCTTGTAAAACTGGTATCGGCTACTTTTCCAGCTTTCTTCTTTACTATTCACATGCTTCGAAAGAAAACAAGAATTGGAATAGCTAATGGATCTCAAATTCTCATGATTTAAAACCGGCTCTCTTTTTTTTTTTTTTTGAGAAGGGGAGGGGATAGTTAGTGTGTCTTGGCTTTCCTCAGCCGCCTGCAATAAAGCGCAATTTAGGGCCGCCTCGTTTCCCGTCGTCATAGAGGAGCTGCGATTCGTCAGATATACCCACATTCCTGCCCATCCTGTTTCCAAGTAGAGTAATCGATGGATGCAGTGATGCGAGCGGATGTAGCCGTATCCGCATTTGCGCGAATCGCTTGCCTGGATTTTCAGGATAGCCGTATCTGGAGAACAAAAGATTTTGTATTGACCTCAAGTTTTTGTATCAATAACTTCTTTTTGTCTCAAAAATAAATGAGCAATTTTCTCTTCGAGATAACAAAAGGGAGCAAGAACGCGTGATTTAATACCTAGTATACATGCCAAAGAATTCAGTAATAATTAAGTTTAGTGTGCATGACATGATATACAACCTGTATAAATCAGGATATATAAGGTTTTTTGTTATTATTTGGGCAAAATAAGTCTGTCATTTATAAATCCCCCCTCCCCCCCCCCCCCTCCTCCACCCTAGCTTCTAGAAGAGCTGGCTCGCCCCAGTGTTGTTGTTTTGGGGGTTATTTTCACTGAGCCGAACCATAGATTTTCGGGCCTATTTTAGTTAAACTAAAATTACAGTGCTGCCCTTTGCTACAGTGCAGTCAGGACCTTTTATCGCTTGTATGTAAAAACATCAGAAATGACCCTCCTTTCCACCCTCCTCTCCTTTTGTCGTCGGCCTATTAAAGTAGCTTTTCTAGCACTTAGCAGAGCTAATATTATACCCCTGTCAGACGGCGTTCTAAAGAGCCTTTTCGCTAAGCTCATTTATAAAATCGGCCACTTTGCTCGCGATGTTGAGTGCGCACGTGCTCTACGGCGTGCGCTGGTTCGCCGATTTTATAAAGGAGCTTAGTGAAAAGGATCTTTAGAACGCCGTCTGACACGGGTATAAGACTCCTTAAACTTTCGAGGAAATTTTCTAGAAAGTTAAAATAGTGTGAGAAATTTAAATTAACAAAATTATGATACTGCTACATCCTAAGTTAAAAATGTGGGATAAGTTTGTTTTTGATGTAAAAACTCACTATTTAGAGACACAACAGAAAATTCCCAGCCTATGGACCATTACATTTTCACAAAAAGCAACATCCCAGAGTGCAAAAAAGTAGTCCAGCGTCGTAAGCGTACACCGCCTTGTCAGGGATAGGAAAGGACTCACAAATCACCTCAACGTCTCGAATGACAGCTGCATGGAATACTTTTCGGGGAATGGTGCATGAAATGCTGAATATAAGATACGCGATCAGTACGTGCATTTTTATATCAGATTCCAGATATATAGATAGATTATTTCTGCATAGAGAATTCATGCAGTGCAACGGCGCTGAAAGCAAGACATGATGAACCCTAACAGCGCACAAAAAGACAAGGGCAAAGAAAAGGAACGTGCGCGGCACACAAGCCCTGACTCGACCGTTCACCATTTTATTGTATACCATCTCGCCTAGCTTGCCACACTTCTACCGAAAGAGAAAAACAACCAATTTTCATAACGTTATTTGTGTATCTGTCGTGTGTACGGTGCGCGCAATATTAACTTGAGTTTGGGATTTAGTTTTCTCACACCTTCACCGAAATAACCTTACCGCAAAGAGTCCCGAATTGTGGCTACGAAACTGCTATTCAAGCATGCCGAGTGCACACAGATGGCGGAATTTTCGTTCAACTCATTCCAACTCAAAACCAGCTCAAAATCAGAATAGCCCTTCCCTAAGTCAGAGTCACCATGTAAACCAAGTCAAAACTCACTCACCCACATCCTCACAGTCGAACTCTCATTCAAGCTTTCTTTCGTGAGCTCATACTCTCACGAAACTCATGAGTTCACTCAGACTCATGCTCAAGAATTTAATAAGGGGTTTGCGAGCCCGTTCATCATCACCCCACGTCTGAGAGTAAGTGTGAGTTCAACGGGTGCACTCATGAGCAAGTATTGTCACGGTATAGTTGTGTGGTAATGTTAGATTGTACTTAATGTCCCTGAAACCTGGGACTGTAACGCCGAGCTCCCCTCATGGTCGCCATTTAGGTTCATGGAATGAGCAGTTTCTTGTTGACCTCAGCATCCTTGGTGAGCCATTCCGAATTCCCAGTGTCAGGTTGCTTTATAACGACATTTCTTGAATACAAAGATTTTGTTATCCACACACCGACAAAATAGGCGCACATGTTCGCACGGCTACCATATGACGCGTCGGTTCTCGGCGGAATTGAAAAATAATTTCCCCGTCTTGCAATATACAAGAACAACAATACCATTTTAAAAAAGGTCTGTGGAGATAAGATAAGCAAATTGATAAGTTGATCTAATGCAAAGTGCCAAAGATGCTTATATTTGCGAGGAACCATTTCAGTACGATGATGCTCCATAGCGATCTTGGGGCGACCGGTTCAGAACGACCCTTTTGGATCTTCAAAGATTTAAACGGACCAAAATGACGATTGCCATGGCAACTGAAACCGATCAGCCAATCTCCTTGCGAGCTGTGGACGTCTGTAGGTTAGTCAAAGACAGATAATGATCATCTGCTTTCATCTCTTTCTCGACTTAAAGAAGAAGTACTTTTTCGTGTCCGAATGGCAATGACGCTACTTTCCCAGGATCTAATGACTTTAATGGTACCTAGACACGTTTCCAGTGCTTATCGCCCAGTGAAAAAAATGAAAGACGTTTACATATCTCTGTAATGCGAAACTAGAGCGCAGCTCTTGAGGAGGAGGAGGGGTGGGTACGGAGGGGAGGGTATGCCCCTCCTCCTCCTCCGTACCCTTCCCTACTCCTCTCCTCCTATACTTCTTCCCCTTCCTCTCCCTGCTCCTCTCCTCCTCCTCATTTTCCCCCTCACCCTCCCCACCTCCTCCAAATAAGTATTTCCCTCCTCCTTCCTTCCTCCTCCTCCTTTCCTCCTCCTCCTCCGCTAAATTTAGCGGAAAAATTTCCCCGCTATCTTTAGCGGGGGAACGTCCCATAATGGAACGCCCGGTTACCCCGACGGCGACGCCAACGCCGCTCAACCCGGAACTGGGCGCCTAAGAGCTGCGCTCTAAAAAAAATGCCGAGTCACAGTTCTGTGCACGCATCCACAGCGTCTGCTATTCCGCGGAAGACACTCACTGCGCATGCTCAGAACGCGTTCCACAGCCCTGTACACAAATATGGCAGCGCGAAGAAGGCGACTAGCTGAAATAATAAAAACAAAATGTTAGTAGCCCCGCATTGGGCTGACTGCATTGCTTATACTGTGCTCTCCTTGTTTGTTCAGCAGTTCTCGCCAACGGCCAGTTCTACGCCGACGACGACGGTGGCGTCCCAGGATTCCCGGGGCTGTTCCCAGGGAAAGGTGGAGACCTATTTCCCGACCGAAGCCCGACAGGAGGCCTGTTTCCCGACCGACGTCCGGCAGAAGGTCTTCCCGACCGACTCCCGGCAGGGGGCCTGTTTCCCGATCGACGTCCGGCAGAAGGTCTTCCCGACCGACTCCCGGCAGGGGGCCTGTTTCCCGACCGACGCCCGGCAGAAGGTCTTCCCGACCGACGCCCGGCAGGAGGTCTTTCTGGAGCGTATCCGGGAGGCCCCGACCGCTACCCCGAAGGATCGCCCGGCCGCTTTCCCGGCGGACTACCCGGAGGAACCAGCCCCACAACGTGCAGGGTAGGTGCGGGCTATAAGCCGCGGTCACACTTCGAATGCATAATAGAAACGGCAGTCTGTGGGGACACTGTCTGATGCATGTTTCTTCCTTGTTTGGCGACCCCGCTACATTGGTCACTCAGAAACGTATAAAGCAAGAAGTTTCGAACATGCGTCCGTCGTGTCTGCAGATAATTCTCTCCTCATGTGTGCAGGAAACATCGTATGGCTTTTGTGCGTCGTAAGAGGAGTGTCACTCTGGCTTTAGGTTCGTGTACATGACATGTGTTATGATATAATTCCGGTGGTTTCGGGGTTAATTTTTCTTCAAATACGGGGGTGATTTTATCGTTGTTCATTTTATGGAAAAGATGTGTTTTTCAAAAGCAAACTTTGGTGTCGGACAAAAAACAAAATCGGTGTCTATCGGTGCTCCTTATGAAGAAAATAGGACACGGGCATGGGGTTCCCCAACCTCCAGGGAGCATGCGCGTAATGCAAAGTTATTAAAAAAAAAAAAAAACGTCTTGGCACCGACGAGAAACCTAAATGACGTAAGGAATGTGATTCCCGAAAAAAGAAGCAGCCTCGGAGACAGTTCAATAAAACTAATCACCTAAAGCAACGCAAAAAAAGAGAGCTGCAGATAGAGTTTTTTTGTGTTTTTTTCAAGTGAAACAGGGGTCTTTCCTATGCAAGGACAACTTCAGTTGTTGTGCGTGTGTGCGTGTTTATTTTTTAGGTTTTCGCGAATTTTAATCAAACCGGATAATTTTTTTTTTTTTTGGGGGGGGGAGGGAGGAGGGGTTATGGTACATACCGAATACCCGGAACCCTATAATTATGACAGATGAAAGGACGTATGCGCTTCGAGTTCAGCGTAACTAGATCTGATGCCGAACCGTTGAAAAATGACATGGACACATGAAGGTACACGGCCCATCTAGTTTTTTTTTATGAATATATGTAGTTTAGCATTATAGTCATTGACAGCCTAAAGACTATTATATTATAACCATTATATTATCACTTCGCAACCAATGATTTTTGGTACTTTAGCTGCAGGTAAAAACACCGAAGAAAAAAAATCAAAAAGCTCGAAGCATGAAACTAATGGTCCATGCCCTGCCTTTCATAAGCTGTCAGAAGATATGCTTCACTCTATGTCAGATAACAAATTTCCTGCAGAACGTATAGACAGCCAATCACGATTAGCGACAGAAGGATCCCGGGGAATCACGAGGCTCGGAATACAATTAGATGCGAAATAAAACGCGATGTGCGCCGATGGTCATGAGCAAGTGAAAGGTCATGTTCATTGTTTCCGTGCACGTTGCATTTTTTTGGTCTAATCATATTATGACCTTCGTTGTTCTCTGGGATCTTTTTTTTTTTTTTTTTACGCTGTGAATGAATGTTTCCGTGTTATAGCAGAAAAGTGAACTCACAAACTTAAAGCTACAAAAAAAATTACTGATATTTGCCGATGATTATATTTAGAGGGAAACGAGGTCAACACATAAAAGTAAACTTAATTAAGAGTCGTTGACATGTCGAAGAGAGCAAATCGTTAGAATATCAAGCAACAGAAGTTGAAAATGCGCAGTCGTGAACACTTCCATAGGTATATATATATATATATATATATATATAGAGAGAGAGAGAGAAAACGTAGCGCAGGATGACGAAAAGTATATACGGCAGAAAACGCACTTGAGACGGTTGTTGGAGTTTTTAAAACATATTATTCCTAAAGTTCGTCGAAGAGACGAACTTTATGAACAGCCGGCTCAAGTGCGTTTTCTGCTGTATATATATATAAGTTTTCTTCGTTTATTGTAGCGGTAAACCTGTTTAGGGTGTTTCCACGTCAGATCTTACAATTATGGTCCATTCATATATTTTTTTTTTATGTTTTTTTATGTTGATGTAAAACATTTATGTGACAGCCATGTTCTTCAAAAGAGCTTTCAGCTATATGCGAACGCCGTAGCTAAATATCTTCTGAAGATTTAAGACTTCGAGGGTCGAGGCTTGGAAACTTCCAAGGTTTCACTATATGGTACTTTGCCGAGCCGTCAATTTCCTACCGAATCATGCACTAGTGAATTATGATTTTGTTTTATTTATTTTATTAAATGTTTACAACATGTACCTAGAACATAACAAATTATAAAAAAAAATTAATCGAAAACAATTTAAGAAACACGTCAAATGAACACGTTTTAGACACACATTCACAAATTATTTACCGACAAACTAGTTTGTATAAATTGGCAAAAAATATATCAATGAATATCTTTAAATTCATCTTAGGAATATATGAAATTATGTGCTAAGTCATTATTACAGATGTGTCATGAATTCAGAAACGCAGTTCATTTCTCTAAATATAACAAAATTGCGCATCAATATTTAAAAAAAAATTATTATCTTTAAACTGTTCTTAACCGTTTACAGTGACTTGAACTAACTTGTAATGACAAAACATTGGGTATCATATGAAATCCTTAAGGAAAAAAAGAGAAGAAACCTTCAGTCGAATTTAACTAGCCTGTCCTCATTTATGGACTTTGCCTCACGACGTCGGCTTCAAAGAGGCATTTTTAGAAACGACAAGGGCTGTACAGCGGCATTGCCCTATTCTAGGTTGTAGAAAGTTATGCAGTCCCTAGTTTACCTTTATATTTGTATTTCTTGCGTTGCCTCCTTTTCAAAACACGTCCAAATTTAATGTGTGTTCTTTTTTTAGAGCGCAGCGAACGTTTGCACATGCCTTATATCTCTATAATATGGGTGGATTTTATAATTTTCAATTATGCCCCCATGTTTTTAATGGAAGTGATACCTTTAAATACATTACTTTTAATCTTAATTATAAAACGCAATTATTACCCAAATTATATCAAACACTTATCTTTTATGAATTGGCCCTCTGGCAGAAACCAATATTTCCTAAAACCTTTTTCCGTGCGCTGCGTACTCTTGACAAGAGCGATATGGTCCGCGTTTTGTGAAACACCCATTATGTCTAGCTGAGTGCTTCTCACAAGGCCATGACTTTTATATAGTGTGTTTTACAGAAATATACAAAATATTACCCGAATCATTATTGTATCAACTCACACGGAAGCACCCAAAAACAAAACCCTTGTGATTTTCAACTTCAATCTGTATTCGATTGTACGGTACGCATCAATACTTAGAAATGGTAAGCAGGGTTGTTTGCCGTCATAAAGTGTTGGACACCAGGATTCCGACTCTCCATATACTACTTTCCTCGCCTTCTTTTCTCTCAACTACCGGCGGCAGTGACCTCCGCCGACAGGTTTTCGTGAGCAAATGTCCCGAGGAAGGGGAGAAGGCAGTGCAAGGAAACGTAAATGTAAACTTAAGCTAGGATCAACATGACTTTCAGTGTTGTACACGTTCCTCAAAAAAAGGAGCGAAAGCTTGTTCCTCGTTCCTTAGGATTTTTGGAACGCGTTCCCGTTACAAGTGCCATATGTGAAAAAGGAACTCGTTCCCGTTACAGTTAAAAAAAAATGGAACGTATCGTTACATATACGTTACATTTGTTTTTTGCTGATCACCATATCTAGTTAGATCGAGCAAAGTTTCCTTCTTCTTTTTTTTTTTATCTATCCCATCGAATGGCAAGGTACGAATTTGAATTCCGTGATGGAAGGGCACCAGGAGAAGAAAACAAGCGGAAGCAGAGTTTGATTTGTTAAAATCTATACAACTTTAAAAATCGTAGTTTTTAACCATATTCATGTGTGTTGTGGGTGGTTCAGACGAGCTAAATGTACAGTTGGAAGGTCAGTCTTGAAAACTACAAGCCCATCTTCGTGAAGGTTGGATTCGTTGTTCCGTTTGAAGGAGGGAGACAAGGGCACAAGGAATAAAGGTTAATTTGTTTGTACCAATGTTCGGGATACAAAGGTGCGTTCGATGACTGGTAACCTGTTATTTTGTTGTCTCTGTAGTTCTCTTTGTGGAAATTCAGTGATGGCTGTAGTCAGCCTTAGGTTTCTGAGTGTATGAAGATTTGTGGGAACAAAAAAAAAAAGTAGCTGAGTTTTAAACGTCCCACTTTCTGTATCTTTTCTTTTTACTAAAAGTTTTGCTTTTCGTACCGCAGCCTCGGGCACTGAAAAAGAATCGATGTCCACTAGCTCTCCTGAACCCGACTTTTACCAAGCGAGGACCACACAAAATAAACCCTAAGATAAGCAACCAAAAAGTTAACGAGGTCCTGTTCTTTGTAGAGATATTGTTTTTTTCATAGCTTTAAGTTTTCTCTCTTAGAAATAAAATAAAAATTACCCCACTGGACGAAAAAAAGGAACGCCGTTCCTCTTTCCGTTACAGTAAAAATGTAACGAGTTCCCTTTCCAGTTCCACCGATGCAAAATGGAACGGCGGCGTTCCTTCGCTCCTCCTAAAAGGAACGCGTTCCTGGAACGCCGTTCCTTGGAACGCCGTTTCGTACGACATTGCTTCCTATACCCTACGATAGAGCAGAACCGTTGTGCAGTCTTCGTCGGTTGTAAAAACAAGTACCATTATGGTGTATTCGCACGAGAGATCTTTGTCCCCGAAGAAAACCGAGTACGTCATCGAGCTGAGAGAAGGAAACAGCACGAGAGGGAGGAGGCAGTGCAGAAAATCCAAGCGAGCATTCGCCCGGCGGAGTCGCATGTAGTTGAGTCTCCGGAGTCTTTCTTTTCGCAAACCTGTTCGCAACTTTCGGGGGCTCATCGAACAAAACGCAGTTAAAAAAATTAAAAAGGAAAGACACCCCACACTTCAAGCCTGCTGGCGACTTTTGGAGGCTCATCAAACAAAAAAAGCAGGCAAAAATAACAAAGAAAAGACACCCCACACTTCAAAGCCATTCATCATTATCCCTTCCCAAAAGCAGGGGGACAAAAGACGGGGCCCGATCGCTCCGACGGATATCGACGGAACGAGGCGGACATTCTGTAGGCCTGTCACAGATTCTCCTCGGGTCCCCGCGAGCATGCCGCGAGCTCGGAGGATAAGCGAACATCCGTGACGCGGAGCACGTGACCTCAAAACTCGATGACGTTTAATCCTCTCAAAACTCGATGACGTTTAATCCTCTCCTTAACTTAGCCCCTATAACGAAGACAAGCTAGCACAAATTGAGCGAAGGTTTGTCGTCGTTTTTCTCTTCTGGAGGTCATACGTTACTCAATGTTTTGCCATTGCAAGTTAGTTAGAGTGACTGTAAACGGTTAAAGAAAGTCTAAAGAAAATTTAAAAAGATGTTTCTACTTTTGTTTTATTTATTGATGTGCAATTTCGTTACAATTAGAGAAATGAGGTGCGTTTCCGTAGCAATTACAAAGCTACAATAAGTTGTGAATGTGTCTCTAAAACATGTTTATTTGACGCGTTTCGTGAATTATTTTGCATAGGAACATGATATTGCAATTTTAATGTTATGTGCGCATGTTGTAAACCATTCATAAAATAAAAAGAAACAAAGATTAATACGTGCATACTTCGGTGTGAAATTTATGGCTGTGCAAAGTACGATAGTGAAAACTTGGCAATCCCCACGCCTCGAGCTTCGAAATTTCATATCTCCGAAAAAAAAATTAGCTAAGGCGTTTGCATGTAGCTGAATGCTCCTCTCAAGAATATAGCTTTCACATATCCGTTTTACATAAATATAAGAAAATATGACCCGGACCATAATTGTACGATCTTACAGGGAAAAACCCCTTAGAAAACTAACATGACACGCCTTTCACTGGGTAAATATCCCCATGAACTCATTAAATAGTTTAATTGCACAATACACGGGTGGTGCTCCAAAAAAAAAGCGGAAACAAAGTGCACAAACGAAAATTCTGACTAAGCAACGCTTACACGTCTATTACTAATCGCCTGAGAGAATCCACTGGTTCCGCATCTCAAAAAGAACGTTAAAAGTTTATTGGCAAATGTCTGGGAATAAGCATTGAGATCAAATTTTCAGTCACTCAAAAAATAAGATTCAAAATGCACATGAGTTACGCTTGTCGGTGCCTTTCCAGAACCACATTTGTCCCATTGGAACCCGTTGTGTGTCCGCAAGGATTCAGTGTGTGCGAGCTCCGTGCGAACCTATTACAACCTGTGAGTATTATAGAACTTCTCGTTATCGAGCATGATTGCCAATAGACATTTCTTCCGCAATATATTTTCAGCGTAGAACCATCTTTAAGGTTTAAAATATACTCTAAATGTTTGCTTGTTGTTAATAATGGTCCCACTCTGGTGTCCCATTAATATTCACTAAAATAATGTTGCTTAGGTTGCATTTTTTTACTTGTTTTAGTATTTAGTTTTTGCGGAATGTCGGTTTATTTTATGAAAAGTATGGCGAGCAATTTACAATGATATTTTTAACTAATATGATTCGTTATAAGCAACCCCGATAAACTAATTTCTGGATGCTTCAAGGATTGTTGATTGTGCTTTTCTTGACTCTTTGTCATGCAATAATTGTTGCACATCAATTATCTTTTAGGTGTTTCCTAAACCGCAACCTGAGCATGGAACTGCAAGCCTGCATTTATTTTGTTTGAAAAATAAAGGGAGATGCTCATGTGTCTTTCTTTCTGTCTTTTTTTTCATTGTTATCGTTTAAATTAACGTAAGACTGGTGAAATATATTAAGGGGGGGGGGGGCAATTTTATTATCAGTGGAGCAGAAAAAAAAAATCAGGATTCAAAACACTGAAAAAATATAAGGATGTCTTACGAAGCGCAGGCCAAATCGTTCCTGCGAAAAGTACGCATCGCACAGGAAATTTTATTGATGTCGTAGAAACCACCGCCAAAAGGCCCTTTGCAAAGCAAATTGTTGTGTGTATGTTTTATACAGCCGGAAGGTAGTCTGCCTCAGTGGGCTTCTGGTGGTTTAGCTGTAGATGAGCAATTTGGCCAGTGCGGTACAACCGCTAACCTGGGGTCTTTAACGTGCACCAAGCAGAAGTGATACACGACCGCACGCCGGTACGATGCTCATCCAGATTGAAACCAGGATCCCTGGGTTCTGAAGCAGAAAATAATAAAGCTCTGTGTATTTAAAGGTAATAATTACAATTTTGTCATTAACGCTTTAATTGCTACATTCAAAGACATATTTTCAACTAAAAACTTTCTGGACATCATAGAAAACCACCAAAGTTAGGCAATTCACGGAGAAATAAGCAACACGCATTATTTTACGGCGTTCCGAAAACTATTCAATTTGGTCGGGTTTCTAGATTTCGGTTACCTATCGGAGAGCACATCCTCGCTACCGGTCCTGTGCCCCGTGGAAAAAACGCGCAACCATCTCCTCGCCTCCCTCGTACGAGAAAAAAGTGTGGGGCGAGCCGGTGAAATGAAACGATGTGCTGTTGGAATGAGATTGTAAGAATAAGCTTTGACCCTTGGGCTCACCTCCGTCATTCGAAGAATGCGTAGCGGCGCTCGTTAGTTGAGCCCTAGCCACGGGGGAGCTGGACTGATGGACCGGAGATGCGTTTGGATTGGAAACCGAAACTTCAAAACTCGTCAAAATTTAGTGTCTTTCTTTCCCAGTGCGACGTAACATTTTGTACATGCCTTAAGTTATATCTTTAGAATCTGTGTGGGTGGCTTTAGTAGTTTCCGATGATGTCCAGCAAATGTTTCATTGAAACCATACCTTTAAATTTGGTTATAAAAGAGTTAATTATTAAAAATAAATTGTTGACCCAACTCTACGGAATGCTTTTAATGTTTCTAGACAGGCCCTTTGGCAGAGAATGAACCGACATCAACCTATTTTCCTGTGCGATGAGTACTTTTCTCAGAAACGGTTTGGCACGTTTTTCCAGAAATAGAGTATAGGATATAATAAAGCAAATTTTGAGTAGGAAATAAAAACAATAAAAAAAAACTCCAGACTCTTTTTGGGGCAAATTGTTAGTTCTGGAGTTTTTCACTCTAAAAACTGAAGAACTCTTTTGAGATCTCAGCAAGGATCCAGCTTTATACGTGAGAATAGGGCTACAAATGCACCATCTTTACAAACGCACTGCGTTCAGGCTTGGAAAGCACCGCAATACAAATGTGTTGCGATAGTATTTTATAAATATATTTCGCATTTATATTTTTCATCGCGATGCTTTTTTTTCAATTGTATTTTGTATTTCAGTAATGAAATATATTTTAAGGTGGATTCCTGGTATGGCGATTATCCCATTGCAATTTTCCAGAAACAGTTGCTCTTCAAAGAGAAGTTAAAAACGTAATTCTTGTTGTTGTCGTTTTTGTATGGTTGAGGGAAGTGCTGGTGCAATGAAGAACACTGAGACTTTAAGGCCCGTTCACACTCTTGCGACCTCTCAGAACTGGGTGCCTTGAAACCTCTTACAACGAGAGGACGCACTATCGCCATCTATTGGGTAGCAGTGTAAACTTGGCAGTCCGGCATATTTTCTATTTCTCTCGCGCATTATCCCTTCTTTCTTGGCTCGAAAAAACCTTTGTCAACGTTATAAACGAGCCTTTCTTATAATTATTAAGCACATTTAACCTCGTAAATCCCGCAAAACCTTCACTCTTGTGAAATGCAGTTCCAGGGTCACCGCATTGATGGCGCCAGAGTGCCAGTGTGTTCCCTCGTCCTAAGAAATTTTAAGAGGTTTCAACGGGTGTCGACTCTCTCGGTCGTACTCGGTTGCAAGAGTGTGAACGGGCCTTTAGCCGAGTTTACATGAATGCGACTTCAGCGCATCGACTCCCATCGTTCTTCGAACGAAGCCGACGCGGCAACGTTTACATGAATGCGCACCAAGCCCTATGCGACGGTGGCGCCACGCTGTGTCAAAGCTCAAAGCTTAAGCTGCGTTTCCGGCACTAGCCGCACCACGTGATCACGTTTTCCGGTGCATCGGACGTGGAGGTCTTTCGGCGCTTTCGGCGAGTGTAAAGATCATGCCCGCTGTCTTCAGAGCTGGGGAAGAAGTTACGAGACGGAAGAAATATCAAAACCCAAGCATTTAGGGCTCCAGGCCGGGCCGCCGGGCCACTCTGAACCTGCAGAGGCGATGTGTGTGCGCACGCCCTGGCGAGCGAGATCGTTTCCGAACGCTCTGAGGACGCCACCACGCTTCATCTCGCCAAACCTCGCCGACCGCGACTGGACCAACCGGACCCCAAGGCCAAAAGGCTCCGGCGCAGCCAGGAACAGCACCGAGGAAGGAACTGCTCGTTCTGCGCTACCATGCAGTGTTCGGAGCTCTCGGCGTCGTTCGTTCTGGTGCCGAAGCCTTTAGGGACCCCCTCTGACGTGCAAGTGGTACTTGAAGGCTTGGACGGGGGCCAACTTCACCAAACAGCTTGGCTATATTCCGCTCACTTATGAGGGCAATAAAAGGTCTCGTTTCTTCTCGGGAGAAAACTGCGGGCGACCTCACAGGACCCCTCTCCGCGCCGCTGAGTAGGTTGGCCGCCGCCATGTTCTCAGCTGTTCACCCGCTTCCGCAGCGAGCGCCTTCCCATAATCCACCCCGTTTCAAAATGCGATGCCACTTCCGTTTACTTGGGGTGAATGAATGTGCACTCTCCGTCTCGATCCACCTGTCTAGCGACTTGAATGAGATGAGCTTCCTTAGCGCACTATGCCGTCTGCGTGACCGCAGTGAATGCGACAACTGGATTCGATGCGATTAAGTCGCATTCATGTAAACACGGCTTTTGTTATTGTACAAATTAAGGTTCGTTCGGGACGTTTTTTTCTTACCATACGTGATCACAGCCTTCTTTACTCGGCAGAGATAGCAAATGTTTCCACGGGCTTCAGGTGCTCGACAATTTTTAAAGATTCCCAAAAATGTACGACAAATTGCTAGGCGATTCTGTCGCACACGTGAAACGTTATAGCATCACAAACGTTTAGCGATACTTTGAGTTTCCAGACGCCAGACACATACGTTCACGGCGCTCTTGATCAGATGGTTTAGCGCGTATCATGTGTACACTTGATAATTGTTGCGAGAATGAAGCGATACTACCGCTAAATGGGCTGATAAACATGGTGATCTTCCAAAGCCTTCCATACTCTCGAGCTTCTCTCTCTTAGTGCGCACAGCTGGTCGAGCTTCTCCTCGCCTACCCTCTGGTCGCATGACATCACCGTTAACCAATCAGGCGTCGATCACCTCACTCCTCTCCCACCCGTCAACCAATAAGTGTCGAGCCTCGCGGCCATGCCTTTATCTGAGCTTCACGAAGTGCAGAGCATCTAGCCAAAGAATGTTTCACGTTAGTGGCACCTCAACTCACGGCGATCTGTCGTGACACACTGGAAATATTCTGCTTCCGGCGCTTGCAGAGCACGGACGCACTGAGGATGGCAGGCTCCGACGGAGCTGCGATGACGGCCCGTTGGAGCCACGGGTTTGCTGCTGCTGACTTGACCCAGGATTATCCCGTGTTCTGCCTGCCCTACCAACGGGCGTTGCTTTTTTGAACACCCTGTTTCTGCGCTGCGACGTCGCCGGGAGGCCGTACAGGATTGCGAATTTCAAAACAGGACTCCAGACTTCAGGCGTGCTGCAGGACCTCCAAGGATGTGGTCCGTGCCAGATGAACCATTTCTGGGCGGTCACATTTCATGCCCAGGCTTCAAAGAACAGGCTGCTGGAACTGAAAGAACTTGAAGTCAATGTCCGGCGCTGCTTGGTACTACTTGACCCGAACAGAGCCGAAGTTCGACTCAAGCTACATTGGCCGCCCAGTGAGGCTCCGGACGATACCGTCACGAGGGTTTGACGTCACGAAGCTGCGACGGCGCTGCGATCGCGCCGGAGCCGGGAGGTGTGGGCAAAAAGGCGCGCGTTTAGCACGGGCGTCATAGCATTTCAGCATGCCGCAAAGCTGTGCAGCCGTTAATTGCACCGAAAGGTGCAGCAAAAGTAGCGGAGTGAGTTTCCCCAAGTTCCCGGCTAACTCTGAAAGGCGCAGAAGGTGGATGATATCCGTGGATCGAAAAGAATGGTCGCCTCGCGCGGACGACCATTTGTGCGGCAAGCACTTTCTTTGGGGGCGAATGTGGCTTCCACCTCAAGCTCCGTCCCGAGGCTTGCTTATGTGCAGGGAAACCGTCGTCTGATCGAGCACGGGCCAAGCGCTTGTCGGTGGCTCGCTACCAGTGTTGGCGGCAACGCGTCACAAGTGACGGCGTTGCCGGTAACACGTTACTTTTTTCTGTAACGTAATAACGTACTCGTTACTTCTTCAAGACAGTAACGGGGAACGTACTTACGGTACTTATTTCGAATAACTCGTACTACTAGTTACGTTACTCGTTACATATTCTTTCCAAGACCTGAAAAAAAAAATTTTTTTTACGTATTTTTATACCATGTCTTATTTTCAGCCCAAAGCAGCCGGCGCTACGAGCTGATGGGGCCAATTGGCAGCGTCAAAAAACGCACCATGATGGTGTCCGTCATGTTTCTGTACGTGTTCTACCATTGCTGAACCAATCATAAACAAGAAAGACCCAGTGACTCGCTCTTTTGATGCTGCTTGATGGGTCCCCTTAGCTCGTACCGTCGGCTGCGTCTGGACTTAAGCTGAAATCAAGCGTAGGCGCCGCGTCATTAAATATTGCACTACGTTCTACCTACCTTCAAAAGTTTGCTTGTCTTTACCCCATGCGAAAATTCCCACTTAGGAAAAAACCCCAACGGCATCGCCCTTTGTCCCAATGTAAAAAAAAGCTTACTAGAATGGAAAGTTGGGCGAGTTGGTAAGAATCCATGTTGAAAAACAGCGCGAAAATCACACGGACAAGGAAACACACAGGACGAGGCGCTGTGTGTTTCCTTGTCCGTGTGATTTTCGCGCTGTTTTTCAACATGGGTAAAAAAAACGCTGTCGCAAAAAACAAAATAATTGTTATCGGTAATTTATAAATAAAACGTAATGCAAAAGTAACGTGCGTTACTTTTTAACGGTAATCATTTCTTTTTATTTCGAGGTAACGTAGGTCGGTGACGCGCGTTCATTTTATTCGCAAGTAACGAGTGACGGCGTATTTCGATACTTTTTTTCGGTAACGGCTACAACACTGCTCGCTACGCCCGTCCTGCAAAGCGGAAGGAGAGCGGCGGCAGAACGGAAAAATGCGTGACCACTTCTCGTGCCTTGTGATCACGAGGGTAATAAAAATATCATACCTTGACTCGAAGGACGCTGTATGTATTTAATCAATTAATAAATACACTTCCCCAGACCCACAGTCTGCCGATCCACTGTGCTGATCCCGCCGGCAGCGCGGAAAGTGGCTCGAGGTAATTGTGGGCGTCGAGTGACCTGTACGCCTGCATTATGTCGGTCGTGAACTGGCTTGGCGAAGAAACTAAATAAACGACGACGTGAGCTATCGACGTCAGTGACAGCAGCCTCATATCGGAAATCCAACAGTCCTTGTTTATGGCGTACGGATCGTCTAAGGCAACGCCGTCACGCAACAGTTTGTCTCGATACCGCTGCCGTTCAGGCTCAGGTAGCGAGCTCAAATAGTCGGGCATAACATACGACATACGTTGACAAGAAATACGACGCACAAATAAAGCTAGAAGCGTCTCTGCAACGTCAACAACGAGCGCACGCCACACAACGCAATGGCGAAGACACGGAGAGCCGGGCCGCTTTTGCCCACATAGCTTCTGCGCATGCGCGGCCTTCCGGCCCGTGTTGGTAAACAGAGCCGCGCCGCGTGTTGGTCTATAGGGGTCGTTCGGCAGGGAGGAAGGAGTAGAAAGGGAGTCCTGGCGCGAAGAATGTTTCAGCGGAGTCGAATCAACCACACAGGGAAAGTGCGCCTGCGGCTCAGGGACGGTGTGACGACGGCCCGGCTCCCTTACCAGCTGCAGTATCTCAACGCCAGCGCGCTGGTCATCGTTCCAGATAGGGCACCGATGTGCTTCAGGTGCCGAAAACCTGGGCACGTTCGCCGAGACTGTCGAATAGTCGAATACCGCACTGCGATTTGTGTTGGCGGTTCGGGCACCTCACAGAGGACTGCGCGCAAACATGCGCCTCGGCCACTGACGAGACTCGTGAGGATCCCTATCTAGATGAATGAAAAAGAGGCCGAGGCCACCGCTGGTGAAGCAAAACCTCTGACGGAGGTGCCTGGGTAACTGTCTGATCCCAGCAGCGCGGAACAGGGGGGCCAGTCGTCATGTACGCTTGGACAGTCGCCTGAAGCACACTCCCACACCAGCGCTGCGAAGGAAGACGAAACGTCGGATTCCAACCAAGATGATTTGCTGCAGAACAGCACGGCGTCGGCGACAGAGTGAGGTGATAACACTGGGGACTGCGACGAGACTGCCGTGGGTGTCTCAACCGGCGCCAATGTCAAGCGGCCTTTGGAGCTGGCAGAGACTGGTGAATGTACGGACGAGGACGAGCCCGGCTTGTTCGATCAGCGTCCGGATTATCCAACTGTGAAAAATCGAAGAAGCCGCATCGCTGTGAAACCCCGCATCCCCCCGGACGGCCGGCGCCGACCCAGTCCGAAGTAGGTTGCACACACCTGACAACGGTGACTTCGTGTTTATTGGATGACTTTGAGAGTTTCTTTAAACAGTGTTTAAGCTCAAGGCTCTAACGCTAAATTGCGGTAGTTTAATTGTCCGGAGGCGTAAACAGTGGCTGCTGAACACGCTACTCAAAGAGCGAGCAGATGTCGCATTATTACAGGAAACAAAGCTTACGCCTGTATACATCGAGCACACAACAAAGTTATTTGGGCATCTTTCTTTAATTTCGCTATTCTAGCGCAATCCCGCACAGTGCTGGCACTTTAAATCTTGTCCGCAAGAATAAGGACATTTCACTCTTTCTAGAGGGTGATTCCACGTCAGTTCATGCAATGATGGTCCGGGTCATAATTTTTAAATTTTTGTTAAACATATATACCAGGGGTGGCCAGGCTGACCCGGCCTAAGAGCCGTAAACAAAACCACGAAACTTCTAAGAGCCACGGGGGTGGGGGGCAAACTTTTGTCTAGAGCAGAAAACGAAACTCGAACTACTTTCAATCTTTCCGAGTCAAAAACAGTCCAACTGAACGTACGGTAGCACTAGCACAAGACTACCAAACCGCAACCTGCCTTTCGATTTAAAACGCGTTCCATTTCTCTTTTTGGGCAAGTGCGGGGGAGGGTAGGAGAGGGATCCGCGAGCCGCACTTTAACACGCTAAAAGCCGCAGCTTGGCCACCCCTAATATATACGAAAGCCATGTTCTTGGGAGGAACATTCAGCTATTTGTGAACGCCGTAACAATTTTTTTTTTTCGCTGGGATATAAAATAGAGAAGCTCGAGGCGTGGAAATTGAGATTTCACAATGCTACTTTGCACAGTCGTCATTCCCTCATCGAAGCTTTCACGTCACCATAACTTTTTAATACGTTTTAGAAGAAATATACCACATATACACAAAAAATATCAATAAAATATTTCTATGCAAACAGTAAGATCAAACATGGCATAAAAACGCGTTTTAGGGACATATTCACAATTTCTTTGCAAATAAACAATCTTTCACAATACTTCACAAAACATATCAAAATGTGCGTCTTTAAATATTCTTTACGAATATATAAAGAATATATGCCCACCCTTAATTGTCTTTTTGTTATTGACGCGGAAATTCGGCTAGATTTCTCGAAATGCGGCAAGATTGGGCGTCGATACTTAAAAAACTCCATCTTTTTATTTTTTTTTAACTTCCTTTGGCATTTTGCAGTGACTTGACCTAACCTGCGATGGCAAAAGATTGAGTAACATATTGTCACGAATGACAAGTGATGAGGCGGCGAATAACTGAGTAAACTAAACGTTTAATGGGGCGAACTTGTGCCCGAAAATAAAAACGAAACAGAAGATAACAGCAGAGCGTCGCGAACGTCGAAGTCGGCGTAAGAGCAGGGTCGAACGCTGGGGCGAGACTGACTGCGGCTTGCCACGCGGAGTCCCTTTATGTACACGCGTGGGCTTCTGGAATAAAATTTGTGTCTTAATCACGTACGAGTCCTGAGAAAGAAATTATGAAACACAGAAGGTTTTCACTTTTCGTTCAATTTCAGCACGCTAAATAAAAAAATAATAAAGAAATCAAATTTTATTGCTTTGCGTTTTTTTCACATCCTTCGTTTAGCCAGCATACATTCCGTTAAAGGTACATGCATTAGTTTTGAGTTTTAAGCCTCTAAATATGCTAAAAAAAGAGCAAAAGCTGATGGTGGGTTTATGGGTTATAGCTGTATATTTTATTCTTTATTATAAGAATCTAAGGGACGTTTAATAAATAATAATATAAAAGACATTGATGTCGTTAGGCGTATAATAACAAGTTTGCAATTTCAAACGTCTAAACACTATAAAATCTCAACTGCCGAAATCGGGTTTTCAGACAATTTCCTCCGGTGCCATGATTGGAGAGGCCTCATGCCTAAGCCCTATGCGCTTCACAATCTATACTACGTTAGAAATATCAAAGTATAATATTGTAAAACATCAGAGTAAAATACACTTCCTATTGGAAACCTAGATTTTTAAATGCGAAATTTTGTATTTTTAATGCAAAATTTATGTTGATAACAGAACAGAATCGCTTTTTAGCATATTTAGAGGCTTAAATTCCAAACCAGTGCAAATACCTCTAACTGAATGTATTCTGGGTAAAAGAAGGATGTGAAGAGAACGCGACGCGAGAAAAAAAATATTATTATTATTATTTTTTTTTTTATACAGCGTGCTGAAATTGAACAAAAAGTGAAAACCTTCTCTGTTTCATAATTTATTTCTCAGTACTCGTACATAATAAAGGCACAAACTTTGCTTAATTTGGAAGGCAATGAAAGATTCTACACGTGGTATTATTTTAAAATCGATACTAAACATAGTCGACTCAGAAAACAAATCCGCAATTTAGGTCACTGTTGTTCGCGGAGACATGTTTGGGGATTTTTACAAAGATTTGAGCGACGAATAATAAATAGTAGTTATAATGTCGTTTTACATACTTGCATGTATATCGCACTAAAAAAAAATATAGGCGCTCTCTTTTGAATACTTTGAGATTGAGAGTGATTCAAAAACGCCACACACGACAATCGTCAAAACCTCGTCGTTCTTTCCTGCTTCTTTGAGATTTTTTCTCAGAAACTAAACATGGCAGAACATTAAAATAAAAAGGATTGTTCCTTCTTGGAACATGCGCCACGAAATATAAAAATTTGAGACAAAAAAAAAATACGACTGCACCTCGTTGCCTGGATCCAAATGCAAACCGCTAATATTTTGATGACCCGGGCCATCATTGCATGAACTGACGTGGAATCACCCTAGAATGGGAAACAGATTGCAACGGCAGAGTACCCGCGGTAGACTTGCTGTCCCATAGCAAATTCAGCGTACGCAACCAACAAACCTGCGGAAGGAAAACGGTATTTGAAATTACATTGAAACTACTGCAAAAGTGATTGTCGGCAGGTATTTTAATTGTATTCTAAACGCCATAGAATGCTCGCGTGGTCTGAAACAAGATTCGAGCCTTGGGCAGTAAGGAAACTTCTCAGACAGTATGACTTGCAAAATGTAACTTAAGTGGCGAATGCTCCGGTGCCCGGCTACACTTCCAGTGAGTTCGTGCGATCAGCCCCCTTTTATCATGTGGAACCAGGGCCGGATTAAGGTACGGGCTGAGGGGGCTGCAGCCCAGGGCTCCCGACTCTCTGGGGGCCCCCATGACGAAAGGTTGATTGACGCAGCTCGCACAAAAAAAAAAAAAAAAGAAACGAAATTTAAAAATATTTTGGAAAGCGATGTTGCTTTGCCGCAGCATTCGAGAAGAGGGATATACAAAGATAATGGCGATTTCAGCGATGCCAAACGCGCACTTCGCGTAGCACACTCCTATCCCTGTACAAAGCCGGTCCTTTGGGTGGGTGACCGGCTTCTTAGGGTGCTTGTCCGCTTTCTTTTGAAAGCGGCTTCGAGCAAACGAAGAAAACACGCGAGGGGCCCCACGATCTGGGGTTTTTCGCTCCTCTTTGTTTTTTTGTCAGGAAGGAAAATGTCATAAACACCTCCCCCTTCACCCAACTCGGGCTCGTGTCTCGTGCGCGCAAACACGTGTTTTTGAGCAGCGCTTACACTTTGAAAGTGCGGCGCTGCTGGGGAAGGGAACAAAGCTGCATGCCGCAAACGCGGTGGTCTTGCCGGAGTGCTCCCTAGTTGAAACCAGACGGGAATGGTAAATTTTTTGTATTTTGAGGCTATTTTGGAGCGTTAGTTTTACGATCAATGGTGGCCCTCTAGGCAAGTGCACAATTGTTTACGCTGAAGGATGCACACATGGTTCCACTTCGCGAGATGCTGAGTCCGGGTGTCGCGGAGTAATTCCTTTTCGATACACGATTTTTAGGGAAGCGACAGTTTTGTCCGTAACAATGAGCTTGAAAGCCCTGCCTATGACAAGCCTGTAGAGACGCAGTCAGCCCCCCCAAAAAAGCAGCACATTGTAGCAATTTTCAGGATTCCCAGAAATAAAAGAAAGAAAGGGAGCTCTTCGAACCGCCTATGAATGACGGTCTTATAGTTACTGGACTTTACGTTTCAGTTGCTGATTGGTCGATTTTGTTGAACCAGAGAGTGAGAGTAGAAGGTAGCCAATCATATCACTTCGCTCGTCTGCACCAACCATATTTTAGCGTTTTGTTCACAATTACGAAAACTCGCTATATGATGAGGCCTGGTTTTTGCGGCGGGACAAATCCTTCCAAGTCGGAGTCCAAATGTCAGGTCGCAAGTATCTGAGTGGAGCTGCTAAAAGAAAAACGAAGTTGAGAGGGAAGAAAGTCAGAAAAGGTTGCCAAAGCTGACTAAATATTTAGCCAGTTGCCCTAAGACATCTTCGAATGAGCCTCTACCATCGGGATCACCGAAACTAAAAGCTGACTCCCAAGTGCAGCAATCCACCGATCATGCCAAAGGAACTGGTGAAGAAGCTGATCCTCTGCCCTGCCCCCTTCCTGTGACGCGTGAGCCTCTGCCACCACGGTCCACCCAGAAACCCGCCACCACAGACACGGGAAATTGACTCAAGGTCCTGGAGCCCTTCCAACAGCGTGCTGAACAGTGTTCCACAGGCGTCGGAGACTGTCTGCGGGCAACTGTGCTGGAGCCGGTCGCTGTCCATGGAAGTGAGGATGTCGCAAGAACAGTTCCGTCACCACCCAGCGATTCTGACGAGTGCGTGGATTTGTCTCCGCAACCTTTTGAGGTAGGATCCATCAGCGTTAAAAGCGATCCAGCTAAGTGGCCTGATACTGTGCCTGACAAATTTCGAACCGCGTGTATCGTGAGAGGACCGCAGTACTTTCAAACTCGATCGGAATATTACCGCACTTCAGAGAGACAATACACGAGCCAGAAACGATATCTGTCTCCTTAACTTTTTGTGCGGAAGGCCGCTAACGGGGAGGTATTTGAGCGACACTGGCTCTTGTACTCTCAGTCCAATGGGTCTGTGTATTGTTTCATGTGCAAACTGTTCGCCGCCTCAAACAGTCATTTTGCGACGCATGGGTTTTGTGATTGGAAAAGGGCTGAAGAAAGGGCAAGAGCCCACGAAGACAGCATGGACCATCGAAATGCTGTTGTTGCGTGGCTAGCTCGTTCTACTGCTTGTGCCACTATTGACAAAGAGTTAGTTCAACACTTTGTAACCCAACGCGCCTACTGGAAAGAAGTACTGAAGCGCGTCGTGGCAGTTATTAGATTGCTGGCTGAGCGACGCCTGGCATTTAGGGGCAGCGAAGAAGCGTTCGCTTCTTTTAGAAATGGGAATTTTTAGGGATCCTTTAAGTGATCGCGGAATTGGACCCCTTTCTCAGTGATCACATCGCTCGCTATGGCAACAAAGGAAAAGGTCACCCGTCGTATCTCTCGAAGTCTGTTTGTGACGAGTTTGTTGATTTGATGGCGCAGACTTTAAGGAAACGAGTTGTCGAGGAGGTACAACGTGCCAAATATTACTCACTGATTGTGAATTCTTCTCCCGATATTTCCCATGTTGACCAGTTGTCTGTTGTACTTCGGTATACTGTTTGCTGGGTGATGGTCACGAGAGGTTCATTGGATTTGTTCCAATTGAATCGCACACTGGGCAGTACCTAGCAGCCACAGTACTATCCCTTCTTGATACGAACGGCATTCCAATTGGTAACTGAAGGGGTCTGTCGTATGCCAATGCCAGCAACATGGCGGGGAAGTATAAGGGTCTCCAAGCCCAGATAAAAGAGAAAAAAGAGCTCGCTGTTTATGTTCTATGCTCGGGTCACTCTTTAAACCTAGTAGGAACTCGGAGTGTTGACTGTTGTACGGAGGCAGTGAAGTGTTTTATCTTTACTGAGAAGTTTTACGTATTTTTTTCTGCCTCCCCAAAGCGCTGGAGATGTTTTATTAACAGTCTAGAACAGGGAGGAAAGCCATCTGTCCTGAAAAGCCTATCTCACAAGAGATGGTCAAGGCACGCTGATTCGTGCAAAGAAATTGTTAATAACTTCAGACGTATTCAAAATTGTCTGCAGACTATGATGAGCGACAAAAAAGAGACCTGCGACACTCGCATTGAAGCGCGGTCTCTTCTCAAAAAGCTGTCTAAGCTCGAAACGGCGTTTATGGCAATGCTTTGGAACGAGATCCTGGAGCATTTTGACAAGACCAGTGTCGCACTTCAGATACCTGGTTTAGACTTTAGACCTATCAACGGCTGTTGACCTGCTGAACTCTCTTGACGGGTTCGTGAGTTCTCTCCGGCCTAAATTTGAAGCTTTCGAGCAGAAGGCAATGGCACTAAGCGTAGAGCAGTGTTACCAAGGTAAGCTCACTCGAGACACCTCAAGGCAACTCACGGCAGTGGAGGAGGATGCGAGGGCACATGGTAGCAGAAGGCTCGAGGTAGACACGTTTTACGTAATTCTCGATAACCTGAGCTCAGCGCTGAGGACTCGGAAAGCCGCGTATACCGATCTCTGTAAAAAATTTCAGTTTTAAAACTTCCTAGGGAAACTGGAAGCGAAGACGAACTATGAGAGCAAGCTGATGGGCTCGCTGAAACCTACAAGGAGGATCTCGACTCGACCCTTTCTGCTGAAGTCGTTCAGTTCTCGCACTATCTGAAGAGTAGCGTTTTACAGGATACAAGTGCACGAAAACTTTTGCAACTTCTGGAGGAACGAGACATTGTAAGCGTTTTCCCCAATGTTTCCATCGCCCTTAGAATATACCTGTGTATTCCTGTATCGAACTGCGAGAGCGAACGGTCATTTTCGAAGTTGTGCTTGATTAAGAATTGCCTTCGCTCCACTCTCAGTGAGGAAAAGTTGATTTCTCTAGCTATCTTGTCTATCGAAAGTGATATATTGCGGCAGATATCTTTCGACGAGACGATATCTGAATTTTCAAGCTTGAAGAGTCGCAAGATGCCGTTTTGAATGTAAAGTTAGTTCGCATTCAGATTTTTGTTAGTTGTGTTAATATTTGTTGTATTTAAGACTCCCGTGACAAACACTGCTGTTTTTTTCCTCTTTCACTGTATTGCACGAAGACATGTAAAACGGTCCAACATGATGGCCCTTTGCGTTCCTTTGCAACGTAGAGAAACTGACAAATCACAGATATAATTGCATAGTGTATACTTTGCGATATGTACGCATTGTATAGCTAAAATCTGCATTGTAAATATTGCTGAATATTGTTAATACTCGTATATTTGCGGTACCTTTTTGCACTTTCATTCAATTTCGAGCGTGATTGTTTGAATAAAATATGTTTCTCATGGAAAAGGTTTTGTTCTGCACTTCGGTCTATGCCTACGTGGCAGAGCGATCATTGTTGACAATCGAAACACAACAAGTTATCCCTTAGACGATAATCAAATGCGAGCTGTAATGAGTGAGTCGATGACACTGCAAAATAGACTGTACTTTCTATTGATTAAAAAATAAAGAAAACTGCAGTATTTACCAGGTTCATTGCCTTAATCAGAAATCATTATCACCATCATCGTCGCCATCATCATCATCATTAGGGCCCCTGAAGCCTCCTTAGCCCAGGGCCCCGAAATGCCTTAATCCGGCTCTGTTAATCTCAGTTGGTGTCTCAAACAAATTTTAGAAATGTATTGCAGTATCAGTATTTCTGTATTTGTATTTCTGCTCTCCCTAAAATGTATTACTGTATTTGTATTTCTAAAGACTTTTTGCCTCTATTTAAAACGTATTTCCGATAAGTATCGCGATACATTTTTGCAGATATATTTTAGCATCAGTATTTTAGCTACTATTTTAATGTATCCCAGTATTTGTATTTTCAAGTACATTTTTTAGTGTTTCTGCCCAACCCTGCTCCCGAGCGACTGGAGCCGCTGCAGCCGCTGCCACCGATGCCTTCGAGCCCGTTTCTGTCGCCCTCGTGGCTCCAGGAGCTGAGGACCAAGCTGGCTTTCTCGGAGGAGAGCCAGGCGGCGCACATCAAGCGGAGCAAGAGCGGGTCTGCAAGGGTCTGCTCAGCAAAGAGCGCCTGGTCCTACCAGCCGAGGTCGTCGAGGAGGTGGCGGAACCCGCCAAGGAACAAGTCCTCCCCGAGCTGACGGCCGAGATGGAGGCGGCCATTGAGAAGGCGCTGCGGCCCACTCCCCCGGAGGAGGTTCTGGCACGGGGCTTCAAGCTCCTGGTGACCCGCAAGGACATGGAGACACTGGCGGGCCTCAACTGGCTCAACGACGAAGTGATCAATTTCTACATGAATCTCCTGATGGAGCTCGGCCGCACGGAGCCCGGCTTACCCTCAGTGTACACCTTCAACACCTTCTTTTAGCCCAAGCTACTGACGAGCGGCCACGCAGCCCTGCGGCACTGGACCCGGCACGTGGACGTGTTCGCGCATAACCCGCTGCAGGTGCCTGTTCACCTGGGCTTGCACTAGTGCCTGGTAGTGGTAAACTTCCGCACCAAGAGCATCCGCTATCTGGACTCACTGGGCGGCTCCAACACGGAGTGCCAGCGACGCAAGAAACAGCTGTCAAAGCCAGCACGTCTCCTTCAGACGATTACCCCTCCAACCGAGCCGTTCCAGCGAACTGGAATGGATTTGCTGGGTCCTTTTCCAGTGTCGACGATGGGAAACCGCTGGATAATCGTCGCCACAGATTATCTTACACGTTACGCCGAGACGAAAGCTCTTCCGTCGGGGACTGCTGTCGAAGTCGCCAAGTTCTTCATCGAGTCCATCGTCCTCCGTCATGGCGCCCCCGAATTCCTGATCACAGATCGACGGTCATCGTTCATGGCGCAGTTGACCCAAGAGATCCTTCGTCTAAGCCAGAGCCGTATATGTAGAGTTTGGCCATTCGTTGGGAAGTATAGGAGACAAATGAGGAGGCGCCATTGGCCGAAAGCGGGCTGGGCGTGTTCCAGGGCGTCTTCGGAAATTTGAATGTGACCAACCAGAAGCCGGAAATAATACCCTGGCGGTGGTCGCGAGAAACAAACCTGATAAGTGCATCGGAGTAACTCTCGGTGACTGAAAATATGGTAAACGTGATGTTTCAATCACGCTCATCCAAAATGAAGGTGGAAGAGTGCGACTAGCGGAACGATCGACATAATCCGTACGCCAAGCGCCGAGGGCCGGGAATCTGCCGTCCGAGCGGTCACACTCTGTCCGAGCAAAACAGAGTTGAGCGGCGCATTCGTTTCTTACATCTTCCTGCATGATCATGATCGAAACAACACGTGCACCCTATTTTCAACCACAAAGAGTTACTACACTTCACTCTTACGCGCTTATTAAAACCATATACGAACATATACCTTCGATCAGAACTGTTTCTCGCTACCACCGCTAGGGGATTCTTTTCGGCTTCTGGTTGGTCAAGAGAGCATGCCAAGCCCTCTTTCTGAGTCTGCCGCACGCCCTGGCTCTGCCTGCGCCTCCCATTGACCAAACTCTCTATATATACGGCTCTGGTCTAAGCCACACGGACCACCGTCGAACAACTGCATACTCAGCGGGCAGAAGAGGTCCGCCAGCTAGCCAGACTACGGATTCAAGACCAGCAAAATGTCGACGCCAGCAGGTACAATCTTCGCCAGGGTGACGTCCACTTTCATCCCGGAGACAGAGTATGGGTCTGGACACCAATTTTGTCAAAGTGTTTGCCTATAACATTATGAGTGTCCTAGCGTTTTATGCAGTCTTTTAGAGCGCAGCTCTTATGGCGCGTTCACACTGGGAGCGGATCCGCAAACGCGAAGCGGATCCGCGCGTTCTCAACCGCTAAGCGGCTAGGATCGAGTGGTTTGAGCGCGTTTTTGCCAACCGCTTCGGGACCGATTTCTCCCAACCGCTTTCACGAACCGCAAAGCGGCAACCAATCACAACGCGACGCTGACGTGACGTCAGTGACTTTCAAAACAAGATGGCACCTGTCGCTGGTGAGGCGTCCAAGGCGCTGTAGTCCTAGCGTTGCAGCATACAAATCAACGGAGAAACGCGATGTTCACGTCCGTCACTTGAATCCACCGCGAAAAGAATTGACTCGTAATTTTAACGGGCTTCGCACCGGTGATTTGGTTCGGGTAAGCGTTTGTTTATTATTCCGGGCGCCACAGCCCGAAGCTTGCTGCCTTGTCAGTCTCTGCCCGTAGAACGTCGGAACCCGCCCCTGATCGACCGAAATGTCAGCTTTTGTACCAACTAACGCAGTCGCGTGAACTATTTGAAAGCTTTCGACACCGTGCATGACCACCACGAAGGCCGATAGAGACGTCGTGAGCCTGATTGCGTAGCCAACGCACTGCCGCGTTGCGGGCAGGGTACCTCCGCTAGCTCGACCTGTAAAGTTTACTACTAACAAAACAAATAAAGGGAACCTACTCAAGGAATAAAGTGTACGTACCAGACGTTGCAGAGGTAATCCATGCGGCGTTTATTTGAGCTTAATGTCAAACAAACAGTAGACTCGATTGACGTGCGAGTGACGAAAGGAGAGTCCGCCACCAACGAAGCCACGACCGGCTAGCACCGAACACATTCCCCCGCACCACGGTCTCCCCCACGGCTCACAACTTCGAAAATGATAAGAGCGAACGAAGGGGGAAACGTGGCCCTCTATCCCGAAAACAAGGTCAGCTATTCATGCGGGAAGGGTCCACTTCAAAGAAAAGGTCGGGGGCATCCTGTTCTGAGTCAGCAAGGCGCACCTAGCTGGGCTTTGCTTGTGGGCGAAGTCAAGGGAATCACAGGCGAGTTTGGCGGGTCATATTCCTAACGAGCGTGTTGGTAAGACCATGCTTCTTTTTTCGCTGCCTGAACTCGTGATGCGTGCGAACATCCCCGAGAAAACTCTCTTCAGTGCCAAAATTGCAAAATTTTGGCTTTGGATCGTCGATTAGAGTGGATTTTGGATTGTAAAACAGGGTTGCCAAACGCAAGTCTCGAAAGATCACGCGTGATCGCCGAGAAACCGCCAACCGCCTCTCGGTGTGTCTGAACGGGGTCGCTCGCGAACCGCATCCGCAATCGCTTCGCGAACGCGGATCCGCTTCCAGTGTGAATGCGCCATTAGGCGCCCGTTTCCGGCTTGAGCGGCGTCGCCGTCGGCGTAACCGCGCGGTGCATTATGGGAAGTGTCCCATAATGCACCGCGCGAGCCCCCCCCCCCCCCCCCCCCCCCCCGGAGGAGATTGAAGAATGAGGGGAGGAGGAGAAGGAGGGGTATACCCTCCCCTGAGTACCCTTCCCTCCTCCTCCTCAAGAGCTGCGCTCCAATTCGGCGTTACAGGAGATTTGTAAACGGCTTTCACTTTTTTCAAGTATTTTTCACTAAGCTTTCTATAGTTTTAGCACTGACCTTTTTATGCTGTTAAATTGAGTGAGCTAACCTCAACAAACATATGGTGTGCATATTTTATAAAAAGTGGCGGCTGATTGCAACATACCGCAAGGGAGACGACCGGCGGTAGCCGTCATCTCAGAGAGACGAGGGAGAGAGAGGCATGATCGAGAGGGGAAAGGAGCGAGGATGTAGATGGAGAGAGGGAGGAGGAGGTCAATTATGAAGGTCGAAGGCCAGAAACACACGATCACGCAAGTAAGAAAGGAGGAGGGGGAAGGGGGACGTAAGAGAGGGAGGGACTGAGGATGAGTTGCCGGAAAAGCCTGAAGGAAAAGAAAGATGGAGGGGAGAGGGGCGGGCAGGAGCAAGGAGGGTGGAAGATGGGAGAAAGAGAGGACAGAGGGGAGGAGGAGCAGTACGTCTGAGGGAATAGGTGACCGAGGGGCAAAAGGAAGGATGAAGGAGTAGAGCAGAAGGGGGAGAGGGCGAGGAGCGGCTAAGGATCCAAGTATCCAAGGTCAAGTTCAAATGTCAAAGGCTACGAACACACAACCTCATGAGAGATAGAGAATGGAAGGATGGGGAGGGGAGCGAAAGGGCGAACGGCCACAAACATGCAATCCTACGTGGAAACGAAGAGGGGAAGGGGCACGGAGGGTAGATGGGACGGGGATTGGGTCAGATGAGAGAGGGGCGAGTGAGGAGGGGAGGAGTTCTGGTAGGGAAGGAGGTCAAGCATCAAGGGTGAAAGGCCATGGTCACACGATCACACTGTGCCGACCATTTCGAATGAAGGACCATATACAGCTACTGCCTAAAATAACTAGGAATTAAAGTAATTAGTTATTGATACTTTGATATTAAACTATATAAGAGATTACTGTCATAAATCTGCAAAGCAGTAATCGCAAATTTACTTCTCAAGAGTACTGGATTACTTCTCAGGTCTACAGGTTCCGCACGCTAACCGTTAAAACTATACATTATGTTGACTTTCTTTCATTGCAGCAAAGAAAAGTTGAAACAAGATGCCAGAAATTTAGCACGCCGCTGGAAATACTATAAATTTGGAGAGGCGCTGGCTGAGGCGTATCCAGACATACCTTGGGACCGACCCATTAAGATGTTCAAAGGGTTCACACAGTCTCCTAAGGCAAATTGTGCAATTTTATACCATAATAGGATATATGCATTCAATACATGTAACTACATCAGAAACCATATATTTTCTAAAGGCGCTGTTTGTGGCAAGAGTAGTTGAGGCCCGGAGGCACCGTAAATGGAAGAAGGGTAACAACTCAAAAACGGAGCCCACAGTTTCTTTGCGTTCAGAGCCAAGCTGCTCTACTGCCACTGATGTTAGGCTTGCTATTTAGGAGCTGAGGTAAATGATACCATGATTTCTGATTCACACACTGACCTGAATAGTGTTTACACTGCTACGACATTATTACTTTCAACTGTTGCAGCCTCTCTTGGACCACTGGGGCCGTTTAATTTGAGGAGGGTGCATGTTCTGCTGGCAGCAACTATCGACGAAGTCGATAGTTGGTGCCAGCAGAACATGCACCCTCCTCAAATTGACTATTTAATGTTTCATGCACCCCCCTCCTTGACTATTTAATGTTTCAAACATGACACAGTCGCCGCAAACCCGCCGAAGAAAATTTATTTTTAACATGGGGGAATCGCTAGGGGGCGACGGCGAGTACGGAAAGGTTCGCATCAGGTTCTGGCAATTTCGCCCAGAGTCATATCAAATTCGGCGGATTGTGGATCGGACGCGAACGTCAGGGGCTGCAGAAGCTGATCGGATACGGATATCCGCAGGTCCGAATTTCAATTGTTACCGAGGCTGCCCGTAAACATGTGTGACCGCAGAGTGTATAGTGTTAATAAGTGCCTAAACAAAATTGCAGAATGTTATTAGTTTGCACTTTATCAAGGTTTATGCTTAGAAAAGAAGCGTCTGCTTGAAGCGGGTGTTACAAAGCAAAAAGCAACAAAACATTAACATTCCCCGTCTTTGGAGCTCATCTCCTGGGCAGAGTGCCGGGGACTCCCAGCACGATCTCATTATATGCGATCACCTTTCCCGCAACGCCAAGTGTTGGAAGGACGATCGCTTGTAATACTATGCGGTTCGCGCAAGAAATTCCTGCCAACCGTTACTCAACAGTGACACCTAACGTACCTACAAAACGATGCTTTGAGGCGAAGTGTTGCCACAAAAAGAAAACGGATCAAAGATGGATGTTATGTATGTCAAGAAGCTTCAACGTGTTCAGGTGAAAACAGTGAGAAGCACAAAGGCGTCTGCGGCAGTGACCGCTCACGTTGTACATAGCGTCACCTTTGTAGGTACACACTTCAACACGGTGTGAAAGTTCTCTGCGACATGAACCGCGCCTGTGGTGAACGAACATACCAACGAACAAAAACTAAAAAACGCAATGCTCGTTGGAGTTCAGACTGACACGAGCACAAGTTAAAGTGTAAAACAAAAACCGTCTAATTGGTTTCTCAAATTGCCTTCCTATAGGCATTTCGCACTACCTTATATATAAGGTAGTGCGAAATGCCAGAGCGCGCCGATATGACTCGCGAAAAAACAAATCATGAGCCATTTTACTTTGTGAAGGTGGATGACCAGCGAAGCTCTTCAGCACACGACACAGACCCGCTCCGAGGAGCCGGAAGAAACTAGACACGCGCTACAGGACCGCCACCCCGGGTGAGCGCAAGGAAAGGAAACTAAGCGTGCAAGCGGCTTGGAACGACGAAAAAGAGAGTGCGGTGCGAGCGTAGACATGGCCGACGCGGGTCGCACAGCGCAAATTTTTGAGGAAACTTTATTATCTACCTGAGTCTCTACTGATCTTGAAAATGGTTCCTATTGATAACTAATGTACTGAATAGACCTATTGCTAAATTACCCAAGCATCAAGGAGAATGCAGTGAGTAGTGTACCACGCGCCGCACGTGCCGGTGTCTGCAGTAGCAGACACCGGCACGTGCGGTGTCTGCTACTGCAGACACCGCACGTGGCGATCTGCCGCTACTCGTGGCAGATCGCCACGAGTAGCGGCCGCCGAAATTGAAAAGGTAGAGCGGCAGGACAACGGATGAGAGGAGAGCTATGTGACGGGCGCCCCGCTGCGGCGAGACGCCGAAACACACTTTTCCCGAGCGATGGAATGTCCGCTTGTGCTCCTCGCGTTCTTTGCGCTTCCACTTCTTTTCTCGTCGGGTGTAAGAACCATGTTTCGGGTCCTCGCCGCTGTAAAAGCTGTGCGCTGAAGTCCAGGTTCCCCGAGAAATGCTCTGTGCTACCAGATCCTCGCGCTCCAAATCTGCGAGCGGTCACTCTATGGCTCCGTCGTCGAACTGCTAAGCTTTGTGAGTATAGAGGAGGCTATGGCAGCAATGATTGTTCTAAAGCAAAAGTCTAAAAGAAATGTCATCTTGCACGCGCGTTCGTCAATACTTCATTTTGGTTAGTTACTTCGAATTTTTTATACGGAGAAGGCGTGCGCGTGCGGCGGTGCGAGCGGAGTTTTTAGTCACTGCACACGAAAATTGCACGGAACACTAGCCATAAACAGCTTCACTGTAAAAAAAAAAAAAAAAAAATAAAGACAGAACTTGAAATTCACGAAGTCTGAAATGGCGGCTCGTGGCCTACAGCTTCCTCGTGCAGCTGTCACTCGGCTGTCCGTTCAAGATGGCTACCGGCCTCCTCGGCCAAGAGATAAAATGGCGATTTGAACACCGTTCGACTTTAAGGCGGGCCCCACTCCGCCAAAGTACAACCAAGGTACAAACGATCGTATCATTGTTAACAAGGTGGAACCTGGTTCACCGTCCACGCCCTGTAAAGCAGGCGGAATCTTCTGTTCAACATCTATGAACACAAGATGGATGGCAGGGAACCAAGCCATGTCCTTCTTATCGCGGCTCAACTCAGTAAAAGCTAAACTGCCAATGAACGAGAACGGCTCTGTAAATCTCAGAAATGGTTCCTCCGTGGTTCCTCCATGGTTCCTCCACAGTCCCGCGGAAATTAAAACATTCCGCGAAAGTTGGACCGTTTTCAAGAAGGGTGCTGCGCATGCGCAGGCCTTCCTCTCGCAGCGACGAAGCTTTAACTTCGGTTGGCGGCCGGAAGAATATCGTTGCACTACCTCTCCTGCCTCTTCGGCGACTCGGATCAGCCGCAGAGAAGAGAGGAAAGGTACCGCAGCACCCTACTTACTATCCACCAACCGTAGTTGGAGTTTTAGCCACTTGGTGTCGTCATATGTGAAAAAGGTCCATTCCGCGAAAGTACCGAACTGTAATGTAGTGCTCGTCAGTTTCCACGCCGACGAAGCATACGAGAAAAGGAACGTCTAGCCGTCGGGGGTCCAATCGAATCGGCTTTAAAGCTAACCGAACGAAGAACAATGCTTACGTGCCGGCATCCAGGCCAATGGTCCGGGACACGGCGGGTTGCTGCCTCTGCCCAATAATCCGTGTCATTGACCTGGGAGAACAAATAAAAAAAGAAATGTTCTATCCTGGTTGCTATGTAATCTGGGCTACGTGAAGGGGCGGTCGTCGGACGGCCGAGCGCCCAAGTCACGGCTAAGGCTAAAGGCGGTTCCGTACTGAAGCAAACAAAAATTGGGCAGTCGCAGTCAGTCGCAGACGTAAATGTGATGGCCACCAGAATAGAACGAGCCGCGCTGAGCTACGAACACCTTGCATCTTTGCTCAGCGAGATGCTCAACCTCAAGGTGACCCGACGAGAAGTCTAATCCCCGAGGAGTGACCTCATGACGGGCGTCTTCTAGCACATATAATATCGTAATCACCATCACTATATATATAAACACAGCACCGTGGGCGTCCAAGGTACGGGCTGTTGCCTTTCTGCGGTGACGCGGCTCTCCAGAGCAAATAAAGATTATTATTATTATTATTATTATTATTATTATTATTATTATTATTATTATTATTATTATTATAAAATTGTGTAAAATGTGTAAAATGTGTGTAAAATTGTGTTTTTGTATTTTTAATAATTTGTAGTTTGAAGTGTGCCAGCACCAAAACCGCGAGGTTGTTCCTGGACACTCTAATAAACATGATTGATTGATTGATTGATTATTATTATTATTATTATTAAACGTCCAGGGACGGACAGTGCCGAGACATGGTATATTAGGCCTCACCCAGGCAGAGTGATGAGCTATAACTCTGTTTCACCTTGTGTTGTACCGCAGGAAAGGCTAAAAGCGCGAGCTCCTTGCTCTAGAGCCAGTGTTGGACAAAATACTCGATAAAAGTATTTAAGTTAAGTTACTAAATACCTGCTTTATAAAGTATTTAAAATACTACTCAAGTTAGTTTCACTGTAAAATATCTTGAGTAGAGTACAAATACTTAGAAATGTAATTCAATTACTTTTGAAGATACTTCCGCATTGCGAAATTTGTATCGACGTCAGTGACGACAATAGACCGATCTTACCAAGCGTTCGGCGCATGCGTGACGCCGCCATAACTTTAGTTCACGGGAGGCAGATGGCCGTGCATGCGAGGGCTCGTGCCGCCTCGTGCTCCGCACGCGCAGAGCTCCAGCGGGGTTGTCGCACGTGCAGAAAGGCTAAAGTTCCCTCGATGCATTGCGGCAGCGGTGGCGTAGTCATACTGGCTGGTGAGATCGGTCTATTTTACAGCTGCGCAAACCTGGGGTACCAGAATGGTTTATAAGCACGCAACAACACAAACCGGGAAAAAAAAAAAGTCTCGTAGGGCTATTTTATGCAGTCCGACTATAAGGAGCCAAATACTGTCACAAATGGCAAATGATGAGGCGGCGAATAACTGAACAAACTAAAGGTTTAATGGGGCGAACTTGTGCCCAAAACAAAATAGACAAATGCTAGCGTCGACGCCGTCGCAGGCGTCGATGTCGGCGAAACAGCAGGATCGACCGCTGGGGCGAGACTGACTCCGGACCGCCACTCAGAGCACCTTTTGTACCCGCGTGTGTTTCCGGAACATTCGGAGTAGAGGGTTCGGTGCGTAGAAAATTTGTAACTCGATCAGACGACAAGGTTCTCGAACTTATGAGAATGTCCAGTTGAAAGAATAAAAGCGAAGTCCGCCTACTGGTATCGAACCCAAAGCCTCCGCGCGAGAGCCAAGCGCGGTAACCCTTCGGCCAAGCGCTCGCTGGGCAACTCGCGTGGCAATATCACTGATAGATGTTACAAAACATTTCTGGAACAACAATAAAGAGGTCGCTTTAACTATTGGGGAGGAGATCAGACCGTGGCGCCCCAAGCGGTTAACTTTAGAACTAGATGGATGAGGACGACAAATACAATGGCTCAGCGCTCGGCTGACTTAACCGAACGCGGCGTCAGCGTTCGGCTGGAGTTCGTGCTCTCCGGTGAGGGGGAGGAGGGGCTCTTTTGTTACCACTCCAGCCGCCTCGGTGGCTCCGAGGCGAGAGCGCTGGCCTACGGATCCCCATGTGGCGGGTTCGAATCCCGGCCGAGGTGCCCGTAATCTGACGGAGGCTTAGTGCGGAGGAGGCGCCGTGTAACCGAGCTTTCGGTTGCACGTCAAAAGATCCCCAGGTGGTCCAAATTAATCCTCAGTCCTCCGCTGGGGCGTGCCAGATGCCCGTCGTTGGTTTGGCACGTAAAACCCCCAAAACTTTTGTTACCACTCCGGCCTGCATGAACAATGCAGCATGCACGGTGCCCAACTCAGCACAAAAGCCCAAGTGGGTCAAGCTGGCATCCTCTGACAACTGCTTTCGGGAGAGATCCGGCACTTAACGTCACCTCACTAATTGTTGGTATTTTTTCATTACACTGTGCCCCGCGCTCTACTAAAAAAATGACATGAACATGCCCACAAGGCCTGTGGGCATGTGCACAGGCCTTGTGTTGGGTAAACACCGAGGTGTGGGGGTGACAAACGGGTCAGAGCGCTTCGCCAATAGTGACATCGCTGAATATCAAGTTTTGCGGCGCACCTTAGACGCATCGTTTAACTACAATCCATATTTCCTTAATGGGGAGTTCACTATAAACGAACTTGGGACACGGATATGAGTGAATGGATTACAAAGAGAACCCACATAATAGCCACGGCAGTGGTCGAACCTTCTTCAGGTAGGTTGCGTTCAGAAAAGCACTCAACGTTGGGGGACACTTTGTAGGCATTTTGAGAGGTTTGTTTCCTACTGTACTCTGCTTATCAATGTTTGCTTGCAGACAGTGTTCGCTAGAGCAATAAGTGCCAAACTAACAACACAAAGAAAAAAAAACCCGTGACGTTTTGTTTTAGCGGGGTCAAATATTCAAAAAGCAAAACAAAAATGTCTTTTTTTTTTGTGTGTCCACTTCTCATTTTCTTCTATTCGTTATTTTCTTGGCACTCAAGCCTGCATAGTTGTCGTACGTCGTTTCCCGTTCTGCTTGCGCCTCAGGGTGGCATCTTTGCTTCCGTAAAACCACACATTTTGTTGGAAGATATTTTGGGGGAAAACTATATAGAAACAAAAGGTGCCTTTGGGAAGGCGAGGGGAAAACCTTCATTGTACGAACTTTGGGCTGAAATATAAGTCACAATCGGCAAAAAAGCGATGTTTTCACGAGCTCAGTCAAAGTCACCGTAGCTAATCGGAGCTAGCAAGAGGATTTGGGTGCTCGAAAGAATGTTCGCATTTGCTCGTGCCACGCCCACGCCACTTCATACCGAAAAATTCGGAAAATGGCGGAATGTCAAAAATGTATTTAAGATAAGGAGTACAAGATACTCGGAATTGTAATTAAAATAGAGTATCAAATACTCTCGATCAAAGGTATTTGCAAGATACCAAGATACTTCAAAAAGTATTTAAGATACACTATCTTGAGTAGAGTATTTGAGATAGGCACAAGTCTGTCTAGAGCAAATCTCGGCGGCACACGCTCTCGTGCACCAAGGGCAGCTGCCAACGCTATGAGCTCGGGCTTTCAGCCTTCGCTGCAGTACAACATAAGGTGAAACGGAGTATAGTGGCACTAGAGTGCCTCAATGTACTTCTGTTTAGGGTGATGCCATCGTTTGTAGTACCCGATGCCGACAGCACGCGCTCACAGGGAAAATACAAAGAAATCGCGGGAAACAAAATGTCGCTGTAGCAGAATCAACGCCACGAGCGCGTGCAGGGATGCTCTTTCACGCGCTTGAGAACAAAAAAATAAAAATAGGCGTTCGAAACAAAATGGCCAGATGTCATCACCCCAAGCAAAGCGCACATGAAGGCACCCTAAGTGGCACGAGCCGGCGGTGGGCCACAGAAGGCCGCAATGAGACGACCAACTCCGACAATTCTCGAGGCAAAACAGCATCACACTCAGCACGCGACCCTGCCACCCAGCTATAGAGTGTACTAGAAAGCAGACTTGTACACGTTACTAAAAAAAAGTAACCGATTGCACTTACAATTACTTCACTGTAAAAAGTAACCGATTACAATTACAATTGCAGCCTCAAAAAAAAGTAATAAGAAAATTACTCTAAAGTAATCGATTACTTCCCACGTAACTTTTCATTCAACTTTTTTTTTTTTTTTATTACGGTAGTATAATCCTTCAGGTCTCGCGCTCAATTGTTCCGAAAAAAGAAACCTTGACCATTTTTGTTTAAAGCTGAGTGAGGGACGCCAACATACCCAATCCCTCTCGTGAAAAACAAATGAATAAATAAAAAGAGTGCTGTTTAAATACATTACTAACAAAAGGCTGGATAACGTCATAGCGGGACGTAGTCTCCGGTGTACCCACCCAAAAAATGTACCCAGGAAACGAAGCATAGTTAAGTGGCCTACTAATCCTCGAGTTCCCGTGCCTAGTAATTTCGAAAAAGAAAAAAAAAAATTGACCGCTAAGTGACTCTAATATATCTAACCCCCTTTTTCCAAGAAAACAAATTTAGAAAAATTGGAATGGGAAATTTTGTAATCGATTACAGCAAGAAAGTAATTCAATTACAAGGATCGTTACTCCTTAAAGGAAGCAATTGAAGCGTTACAAAATTACAGTAAAATGTAATCGATTACAAGTAATCCATTACTTGTAACGCGTTACGTACAAGTCTGCTAGAAAGTACGAGTGGGACGAGCTACAGGCTCTGCTCATGATTCCAGTGGCACCTCAAAATGTGGAAAACGATCAGGTGGAACCAAGCCACCTTGATCGTAGCGCCACTTTCGCTGCGATCGAGCAACGACACAGGTCAAGCTCAAATGGGCAATATAGCCCCTTATTGAATTTTTTATGATTTTGACGTCAGGCAACGTCAAAGCACCACGACGTGAAGTTACGACGACGCCACGACGTCATCGTTGACTACGACGTTATGCGACGCCAAGATGCTGTCGTAAGGCAGTCGTGAGAAAGTTCTTGGTGTTGCAAAAAAAAAAAAAAAAAGAAAGGCTTTGCGGAACTGAGAAGTGCCAAGCCTCGCTTTGCGCTGGTCAATTCGCGTGACAGTGTCACTGCGCTCGACAATAAATCCCGGAGAAAAGCTCACCGGAGAAAAGCTCACCGGAGAAAAGCTCACCGGAGAAAAGCTCACCGGAGATAAGCTCACCCGAGAAAAGCTCACCGCAAAATCGGCGGATGCGGAGAAAAGCTCACCGATCTTTTTCTTCTATTTATATGGAGGCTGTTGGATCATGCGTAACATATATTCATTTATTATTATTAAAATTCGTCTGCTTTGTAAAAAAGAAAATCTCCTTTTTTGTAATATTTGTCAAGCTTATTGGGTATACTGCTCCCAAAATAATAATTGCGGGCGAGTGTTTTCTGTGGCTTACCCTCGAGGCAACGAAAGCCTAACTGAAAATTTTATGAACTTGAAGAACAGGAAAAAGTTGAAAACTTAATAATGTCTGCCTAAAACCTAAAAATCAATACTGTAAATGCCGAATATCCGAAAGTGCGTGCGCAACAACGCGGCGCCTGAAATTATCTTTGAAGCTTTTGTTAACTTTTGAAAACAGGATAAAACAGTCAGTAGGATATCGAGGCTTCTTTCTTCCACGGACATGCACGTTTTCTAGCCTCGTGCTGGCGATCCACACGTTGCCTTTGTGTGATAGTGCCCCTTCTTCGGTGAACCACTCATGACCTTCAGAGCTGCACACTGGGACCGTTGTTACTCGTGATCTATATAAGAAGTAGTCTTCTGTAAGGTAGCGAATAGGGCGAGTTGGTGAACGTTATACATGATGAAAAAACGACGACGACTGAGTGAAGACAACAAACACGACAAGACGAAGCTGTTCTCGCAACTAAAGTTTTGTTAGTGAAATTAACAGAAAGAAAACAGCGTAGCGGACACTGATTACATCAACAAACACCTACTTATCTATTAGGCAGTACACAATATTCGGAGCTGAAACGGTTCACACACCGCTCTTCATATTAGCTCGCAAAAAACAAACCTCTTTATCTGACAGAGCTACCGACGGCGCACTGTCAGCTGTCAATAAATCTCCGTCTTTTTTGCCGGTGTACGATGTTCTGATTTTATACTTGTGGCTTCATTTAAGTACAGAATGGGTGATTACAAAGTTTTGAGGAATTAGTAAATATTCCCAATGAACTTCAAGAATATAAAAAAAAAAAAAAATATGTTTAATGAAGTGACGAATGCGAATTGTATTAAATTGCCACGTTTGACGCAGAATCCGCTAAGCTAAAAAAAAAAAAAGAATCGGTGAGCTTTTCTCCGCATCTGCCGGTTTTGCGGTGAGCTTTTCTCCGGTGAGCTTATCTCCGGTGAGCTTTTCTCCGGTGAGCTTTTCTCCGCCGCCCCTCGAGAATACCCCCCCCCCCCCCCCGGAAAAAAACAAAAGACAAAAAAACTTTCTTTAGGAAGGGAGGGGGGGGGGGGGGGGGGGGTTGGCCCTGAAAAAAAAAAATGTAACGGATTACAAGGAATCCGTTACGTAAAAAATGTAAGGGAATTACTTTAAAATTACTCTATAAAATATGTAATTAATCCGTTACTAAATTACTGATAAATGTAAGGGATTACAAGTAACTTCGTTACTTGTAACGGATTACGTACAAGTCTGGTCGTGACATCGCGTCGCGTTGAGGACGACGCCATTACACGACATCAAGTCACCGTTGTGACGCTGTCATGACGTCGCGCGCCGCGTCGAGGACGACATGGACGTGGTCGTCGATACCGACGTTGACGTCGGCGCCCCACGCAACGTCAAACATCACTATGACGTCACGTTAACGTCGTCCCGACGTCATCGTTAACGTCAACTTCACGACAAAGCCATGACGGCGTGTATCGTCGTCGCTTTCGCCAGTATCAACGTCGACGCGCAGTCACGACGACGTCTTGACGTTTTGTAACGTCGTCGACGATGACGTCGACGTCGTGAAGTTGGGACATGTTCGTGACGCCGGGTTGCGTCATGTTGACATCGACGTCGACAAACTGACACCAAGCGTCCTTATGACGTTGCATTGACAAGGACGCCGTCATCCTGACGTTCCGTGACGTTGTCGTCGTCGATGATTACGTCGACGTCGTGAAGTTGTCGGGACGTCTTCGTGACGTCGAGTTGCGTCATGTCGAACACGATGTCGATGAACTGACCCCAAGCGTCCTTATGTCGTCGCATTGACAAGGACGCCGTCATCTTTACGTCCCGTGACGTCGTCGTCGTCGTCATCAACGTTAACGTTGACATCGTCGTCGTTGTCAACGCAATATGACGTCAGAACGCAGTCTTGATGTCGTGTAACGCACGTTGTCAACTTTGATGATGACGTTGACGTCAAGGCGTCGTCCTGATGTCGCATGGCGTTGTGACGACACTTCAAGTCGCGGTGACTTTATGTACGTCACGCCTGACGTCTAGGTTGTTTAAAAAATATAGTCCGGCGTTCTATTGTTTCTATGACCTTGACCAGTGTTCCGGTCGAGCTTGGCGTTAAAACGCAACGCGTTTTTCATAAAAAAACGACTCATCCGAACCACTTCACTCGTAGAGCCTGAGAGGGCGCTACGAGCGAAGTGGCTTGGATTAGCCATTTTTTTCCACATGCGGAGGTGCAGAAAGAGCACTCCGGTGGCCCCACTCGTCCTTTCCAGAACACTCTAACCCAGCCGTTTTCACAACAGGACGTCATACGCACGCACTGCTTGCACGGTCGTGCAGTGGCTCATTCTTTCAGCCAGGAGCGCGAGCGGGTGCCCAAGACTCGCGCCCATGCAATGCTTGCTGTAGCGTCTTAAACAAGGTTTCTGAAATAGCGGCCAGGCTCTTTAAATCGACCGCAAAGACCAGTATCGTAAACTATCGCGCTACAAGTTTGTGCAGCGTTGCCTACAGATGGTGCATTTTTACTATAAAATTTGCAAAGAGCGAACTTACCTGAGGAAGAAGCAAAAAAAGAAAAAGGTTTAACTCCTATGAAAACGCAGCGAAGTCACCGGTCTTCAAACAATAGGGCGCCGTTTGGCACGGTAGACAAGAGATGGCGCAAGCGGTCGCGACGCCAACTGCCGCACGAGCATACGGCGCCGAGAGCCGGCGTCAAATAGCAGACGATATTTCCGACTCAAAAGCGGCACGAGCTTTTTCGATGTCAGTTGCCAATGCATGATTTTATCATCCTTACTAATAAAACACAATGAATTGACATATAATCAATTAAAAATTATTTGTCGGGTTATTTTGACTGTGTTTGTTTTTTTGTTTGTTTTTTCGGGGTACCTATGTGGTCTGTTATGCAGTTCCTTGTTACCGCCCCTGTTTTTTGGTTCTGCGACCGTCGCCGCCTGCGGAACGCGCGCCGCTTTCGAGTCGAAAAGATTTTCTGGCTCTCGGTGCTGTATGCTCGTTCGTTGGCGGCAGTTGGCGACGCGACCGCTTGCGCCATCTCCTGTTTCCCGTGCCAAACGGCGCCCTATCGTTTGAAGACCGGTGACTTCGCTGCGCTTCCATAGGAGTTAAGCCTTTTTCTTTTATTACTTTTTCTCCAGGTCAGTTCGCTCTTTGCAAGTTTTATGGAAACAATTCACTACCTGTGGGCAACGCTGCACAAGATCGTAGCGCGATCGGTTAAGAGACCGATTTTTGCGGTCGATTTAAAGAGCCTGGGCGCTATTTGAGACATCCTATAGAGTCCGATAATGCACGAGACAACGCCTGCCTATGCGCGCTAACAAAACGCCTGAAAAGAAAAAAAAGAAAAAAAAACTACGCAGCAGTGGCTTTGGCGTTCTATCTAAACTCCAAGACCGCGTTCTTTTCATCTGACTTGTTTCCTTTGTTTTCTTTCATAGCGCTCGTGAGCAACGTAAGCGAGTATAATGACGCGCAATCGAAACCACTGATCTCGATATAGTGGGCTGGATCGCCAATCGGGAGCCCGGCAGTGGTACCACTGGCGACCATTTGCTTGACACCATGGCAATATGTGCAAGTCTATGGAAGGAATGAATAAAAATGAACTTTTTGAGGCTTGTGAGAAGAGTCTTGTAAAGAAACTTTTAGGAGGGTTCGCAGGAATAGTAAGATAAATAAGTAAAACAAATGAGAGAAGTCTCACCTCTTCACGTTTTCCCCATAGGGTTCAATGCATTTGCAGTAGGTGCAACTCGACCCCAGGAAAACAAGCTCGATCCGCAATCCACCCAGATACCAGTGATCGAAACACGCCCTAAAAAATATTCTATATTGTTCGCCAGAGGCGCTGCTGAAAACTCGAGTGCTACAGGCAATACACGAAATCAGAATACTACATTTAAGTAAAAATAAGCCTCGCTGAAATTTCTTTCTTGGTTGGAAAGAGTACGATAAAGTTAGTGCGAGACGACGGGGAAGAAGTGAGCAATGAGGCCGGCAGCACGGAACGACTAAACCTTGTTCATATTACGAAAATCGCGTTCTTCGACTCTAGTGGAAATAGGCATGGGGTCTGCTTCTACTTGTCACGAACGCTCGTCTGCTCAAACTAAGTCAATCCACAAGGACTCATGAGATGTTGCCGTGTCAACGATTACCGCATCACTTTAGACGTAGCAGCTAAAATCAAACGACAATCTAAAAACGATGCAACAATTTTAACTTCGAAAGAATTTTCAGTTTACAGTTTTTACATGGTTTATCTTACCAAAAGGAATGAAGAAACTTCCTTACACTTTTGGAATATTGCGATTCCGTTGCATAATAGCAAAGCAAGGAATGGGAATATTTTTCGATTTGCAGCCGCTTTTGTGCGGCGAGGGGAACTAAGGCGTGACCTCAACCTGGATGCATTGTAAGAAGATGACACGATGTGCCATTATGAGCTCGATTTAAGGCTATGCCTTCTAAATATTGTTTCAACATGAATATGTGCGTTAAAAGCCTCATATCATCGGCAAAATTGTAGTACTTTGTTCAGTTTTAGTGGCGCCATCTGCACGAGGTGACAGAGCCATTCTTCACACGAGTCTCACCCCGTAGCTTCTACGTCAGTCCGACTTTCTTACGACAAGGCAAGCAATCACCCCCCCCCCCCTTTCCCCCTTTTTTTTTTCTTCCCCTCTTCCTCCCTCCCCACTGCTCAGATCAACCTTCAAGGTCGCCATGTGAATCGCAAGCAGCAGAGCCAGCGCGGGTTGGAGGCTCTGAAAGAGAACCCAACCGGATACTCTGTGTCCCCAGTGCACTCTGCTACACATAACTGTGCACGTGACTCGGAAGGCGGTGTAAGAGTTGAAAGATGTAAGAGACGAAATGTTTTTTTTACTTCATCTATCAGCGATGCGCTGATAGATAAAGCCCTTTGTAACGAGACAATTTGGGTGGCACATGCGTGGTTGAGTGTGCCTTTTGTTTTTTCCTGTTTTGTGTTTAGTTGCGAGTCAGCGATCCTACAGTGTTGTGCGTTCCCTTTCTCAGTCTTCGTTGTTACGCGCTGTTACACCAACACCATGTTTAACTTCCACCACCTAGCCCAGCTCTCTACTTCGTTAGAGTTGAAAGGAGTTGAGAGGCGTCCAAACCGTAAATTTTCGGCAATTTTTTAAGAAAAGAATTAACGCGCGCAGGCAAATTTGGCCTTCAGTTTTTTACTCCAAACGTGACAGGGAACAAACACCCACACGGCCCCTGTAAGCAAGTAAGATAAAACGAAAGCCTGTTGCACCATTCATTGAGTGAATGTTTTTAGTAATGCAGCTATAATGGCGGAATAGTTCTGATGCGGGCTACACTAGCTGGTAAGGGCAATGCTATGTTAGCCGACGATTTTGTGAATTCAACAGGGTGAGTCAAAGGGATGCATGGCTGTTTGAAGGGACCGTATAATTTGGTTTCTGAACGTCTCGAGCTAAGGTTTTCTGCAGAGGTGGCCTAAGAACGTGCATTAAGGGTATCAACATTTCACTGAACAAACTTACCTAAGGAAAAATTAGAAAAGAAAAAAAAAACTTGAAATCCCTAACTACGGCGTCTGTCTTCTCAAAAAACACGTCTCATTGGCGACACAAGTGAAATATGTCGGCCGCGTCGACAGATGAGGGTCGGCGGCGAAGGCACTGAATATTGAATTTTTCAGTATCAACTCCGATGATGATACTACTGATATCGGTGGCCTATTTTGGAGGTTTACGAATTCGCTGAGGCGCCTCACCCGTGGTATACGATTGTCGGGGAGCTCGGAGGGCGCCACCGAAACTCCGCTCTTGAAACGTCGAAAGAGCCCTTTCGCTCTCTGGCAGTCCCCGTACCAAAGAACAACCTTTTTTCGTTCGTTGGGAGCTAAGTGCACCACGGAGATGACCTACAGCCCAAAACAGCAGGGATGAAAGTTTCAGAAATGAAAAGATTCAAGGTAACAACCAGAGAGTGAAAAGCAGACGACATATACGCGAAAGTAATTTTCGAGAAAAGAAGGCACCTGTTTTGTTTTTCTCGTTTTGTCTTCACTTGTTTTATGTTTTATTCGCAGAATAAAAACCACCCACTTACAATTTGCACAAAAATAAAGCGCATCGCTTCTGGCACAGAAACGTCATCTGCTATTGCCAAGATCGAGATGGTGTTGGTGAATACGTAGTATTGAAAAAGGTCGCCGGATGCACCCAGACATCTGGCAGCAAAACCTTCATGTCTTGGACGCAGTTTCCACGATTTCCATAGCGTCTGTCAACTGTGACACATCCACTGTGGACCGTGCTGTGGACACATCGTTCCGCGTGGTCCGCATGGTTCCGCGTGGGTTCCGCAATCCGGAGATGGCCATCTTAGCCCAGTGTACGTAGCGCTGCTGGCACTGCTCCGAAACTTCGCTGTTTCTAACGGCTTCGTTTGCTCGTTTGATAAAATTATTGTAAAAACGTCAATGCAACCGAAACGTTCAGCAAGTTTGGACTGGGAGACGTAATTACAGGCGGCCTTCGCTGTCGCTGAAACTCAATCAACTCAACAACATTTATTAAACAGCGTGCGCGACGTGCTCGAAAAACGAAACCGAAAGAAGATGAGTTGGGAGGGCGAAAGCTTTCTCCCGTCTGCCTGGAGAAGGAGAAAAACGTCTCGTTCCTCCCTTCTTCTCGTGTCCGCTTGGGGGCGCGTCAGTAGAAGGGAGGAAAATGCGCCGTTGCTACCTTTTTCCTCCATCTTTTCTTAGAGTGTACTTGCAATACCGGTTGCACCCGAAAACGTTTCGCGGGCCGAGGAAAGGGTTTTCTTTCTAGCTCCAATAATATTTAGATATTAGATGATTCCTATATTTATTATTTATCAACCGGTAGAGGTCGCAACGGTGCACGTCTCATCCGTTTACGAGAAGCCGTATTTGTTTTTTTTTTTGCAACATGACTTATATTTATATCGACGAAGTCCCGCATAGTCGTTTCATTGAAAAACTTAACGCCCTCCAAATTAAAGCATCGATTATAAATTGGATAACTAACTTCCGTTCAAATCAAACTCAAAATGTTACAATAAAAAATATTTGCTCTTCACAGAAAGGTGTTAAATCAGGAGTACCGCAGGGAAATGTGCTGGGCCGTTAATATCTTTAAAATACATAAATGACCTGCCAGATCTATAACTCCACTATTAGGTTATATGCGGATGACTGTGTGATTTATAGAAAAATAACACATCTGTCCAATTGCACCCTTTTACAAACTGATTCTTTTCATGTTGAATCGCGGTGTCGAGATTGGCAGGTGGAAATTAACGTTAAGAAAACGAAATTCCTTTACTTCACTACAAAGAAAAGCACTACCCACTTTGATTATTCACTTTCTAGTATACCCATTGAAGCTGTTACAAGGTAAAAATATCTCGGCATCAACTTTAATAATAACTTATCATGGGAACCTCGCATCAGCCACATCTCTGGAAAAGCTAACCGAAGTTCAGGATTTTTAAAACGACATCTTCATCAGGCCACATCGCTAACTAAACTTATCGCATATAATACTCTCATCCGTCATCAGCCTGAATACGCTTCACTCGACTAGAACCTCTATCAGTCATACCTAGAAGAAAAAATGGAAACTGTTCAAAACCGGGTCACTCGCTTCATCCTTCATAATTATATGATAACTACCAGTATCAATGCATTGAAATGTGAACGAAACGTCCCTCTCTTGAGAGACCCAAGAAACATATCACGTATCGCACACCTACACAAAATGTATTCCTACTTTCCATCAAAAAAAGATCCGTACTGTCCGTCGGCTTTTCATATCTCCCTTCGCACAAATCAGCTACTCAAAATTAATCTAGTTACACCTAGGACTAATCAATTCAAGTTTTCTCTATTACAATTGGCTATCTCTGACTGGAATAATCTACCTAAGCACATTGTTTGCATCCCAGAAGTTGACACTTTCCGATCTGCCATTGCCGCTCTATATACATGTCATTAAACACCATGTTTGTATTGTTAGAAAAGTAACCCAGTGTTTATTTCTACTGTCTCATTTATAGTTCAGTTTTGCCCCCCCCCCCCCCTTTTATGTAAAACCACCCGTAGGCACTTTAGGGTCAAATAAATGAAATAAATTGAATTAGATTTATACAAGTAAATAACAAGGCGGAGGTGTTAAGGTACAAACCTAAGTAATTAAAAAATATATTTTATATGCATGCGGGCACGAAAGCAACCTTCCCTTCCCAAAGAAATTCAGCGCCCCAATTTTGTTTTTATCTAACAAATCTTGAATGCTAGACTCTTTAATTAAGTCGCCTGACCGCGCCCTTCCCCCTCCACAAATATAGCGTGGATATCCGAATTAGGCTATCAAAAGTTACAAGTCAAATAATTTAAATATCGAAGGCAAAAGAACTTGCGGTACACCAGGCCCTTCTTTCATTCAAATTAGCAAAGACAAAATAAGAAGTACCATCCATCAAAAACTAATAAATGATTTTAATACAAAACACAACTTTCTACATGTAGTATGTAAATATGTGTATTCAATATATTGACAAGTTTAAACACAAGCACACATTGTCTGACCAAAAAGAATATATCGAAGGCATCTGACACCAATGACGATTTTATGTCAGAATCCATAAACCTTATAATTTTACGAGCCACAAAGTCGTTAGATTATAACGTTCCAGTTTTAATTGGTATGCGCCGTGTAACAGAAAACAAGAGAAAGTGATAAAAAAATAAATCAATATATGATAATACAGTACGCACAAAGTTCTTCAATCGTTCCTTCTTCAAAAAAAAAAAAAAAAATCCACCAGGCAGTTATTTTAGGTGGAAAAACTTGCGTGGACGACGATAAATAGAAGGACAGACCGTTCCGAATAAGTTCTACTCGACAACGAATGCCAAGCACACCGTACTACCATTAGGGAGTTTTAGAATAACGTACGCAATTTTAGCGCACGGCAGCGCTAAATTTAGCGCTTGTGTTAGCGCACGCTACGCAAGAGAGTTAGAATAGCGTTTCTCCGCCGCGACGCAAAAGCCCGAGCATCTCGCGCTTGCAACGCCACCAAGATACAGTCGCAATTTTTTTGTTTTTGTTTTTTACACTCAAAATGCTGTAACTTGAGGAAGAAAACAAGATTTTGATCCAGAGTAACGTTTCAGATTTGTTTAAACATGAGAATGCGACGCGAGCGGTCGACCGGTCGTGTCCGCTTGCGTTGCCTCGGCAAGAGGTGTCTCGTGCCGAGAAATGTTCGCGCGTCGCAAGCGTCAAGTTGCCGGTGGTCGTTGCCCACCTTACTGGGTTTTCCAAACCGAGTGGAATGTCGTCCCGTATTGAAAATCGCAGTCACGAGGATGCCGCCGACGTCGCGCTCACGACGCCGCCAATTCGGCCGCAGCTATGATCCTGAAAGCCTGCGTTTTTTTTTTTTTTTTTGAACTGTGCTCGTCTTGTCTTTAGCCAATTTCTCATCAGAAATCCTCCTTGGAGGAGCGAAAAGAATCTTTGCGTATGCACGCAATTTCCGAAAAATAGAGTACGCTAAAATAGCGCACGCAAACTCGCAAAACATGGATAGCGTTCGGTGGATGCGCAGTGGGGATGACGCTATTCTTTGCGTGCGCGAAGCTTTAGCGTGCGCAAAGCTTTAGAGTGCGCAATACTAAAACTTCCTATTAACGAGATGTTCCCAATATGCTAAGCAGAACAAAATACACGCCCACGGTGGTGCGTGTTAGAATCATAATAATTCACACCCGAATAAACAGCGATGCAAACGCTCACTCCATACTTGTACGAAGTTGTCGCGAATGCTTGAAGCAAAAAGTGCGCAGCGTGAAGAATACTTCGCGAAACTCGCGATGATTATCCCAACAAAGCGCGTGGGCGGCGAGCGGCCGGCATTTCGGAAGAAGTGGAAGCCAAACAAAAAAAAAAGACAAAACATTTCTTCCCTTGGCGACGTGACGGCCGGCGCTGGAGCGGCGGGAGACGGCAGCGACCCTGGCGGAGTTGTAAAAGCCGCGCAACCCACGCGCAACTCGAGTGCCAGCGCCACGACTACGGTGAGGGAGAGAACTAGTTCTGAGTGAGCGAGTGAGGTGAGTGAGTGAGTTCATGAGTTCGGTGAGGAGCGTGAATTCGTGAGTTTGGTGAGTTCATGAGTTTGTGAATAAGGACTTGAAGGCGAGTGCGGCCGTGAGGGTGAGGGAGTTGTTAACTTTTTATTTTAAGCTAGCTGTGTGGGAGTGAGTTCAACCAGAAATGCCGACCTCTGGGTGGCACACATCTTTGGGAGTCCAACCTTTTACGTCGTACGGCGCGGGTTCATTGTTGTCGTTGCCCCACAAAAAAGGAGTTAAAAACTATGAAACTTTGTCCCGACGAGAGACGACGCATAACTATTAAGTCAATCAACGACGCAGTAGTTTATAATGTCAGCCCGGTGCAACCCCATAGCTCCGACCCCAATGTGTACCAGTGTGCGTTGCGTGGTTTCGTTCCGCGGTGTATATTCACAACTATACCTACGGTGACGACCGCGCGGCGGCGTGGCGGTCGCGTCACACGAAGTGTATAACAAAGATTTTGGAATACTTTTAATTTATTCCCCAGCAGCTTCTTTCCCCCAGCTTACTGGGAAACTGCTACGCTAGTGTTTGCATATCAGTTAAAGACGTTCTAAAAAAAAAAAAAAAAAAGACAATACCTATACCTGTTTTCACCTTAAGAAAAAAGTACGTTTTGCGCATTGTTCCTACGCGGCGCGAAATAGTTCTCACGAGATTCGGTTGTCGGAGGAAAAAGCGATGCCTTTGACGTTTGGAACGTGTACGTCTTGATAAGATAACATATATCTAATCTAAAATTCACCTACATATGTCTTCATTATCCACATAAAGGGGGAAATTAGTAATGTTCCGCGAGGAGCCGGACTTGTTTTACTTCGGTTCTTAAGGTGAAAACAGGTATAAGTGTTTTTTGAGGTTGAGAAAATTGAACTATTGGGCAAAGCGACGGAGAACAGCGATGAAAAAAGAAACAGTCTTATCCAGATCTTGTTCCAGCTAAAAAGCGTGTTCCTGCAGAGGATTTCTGATGACAGCGAGGCTTAAGTATATCGATAACCTCCGCAAGCAACGTTTCGATTCTGCCTCCTGACCCACGACCGATTTCAAGTCGCGTTAGTCAAGTGCCAATGATTGTTAGGTCTGAATCTCAGCACAATGGCTGAAAAACCGACACCTTGGAAGGTGCAAGTTGAGACCTTAATAGTAAGATGGGAGCGAACAAGACTTTGCAACATTTCTAGTGTTCAAACTTTGGCGGTGTCTCCTGTAGTCGTCATTATGCAGGGATTCTATTGGCGACGTGAGCGATCAAAAGCGTCGATGTGGTCGGCCCACCACAATTGGCCGAATGCTGACTATGACGTCAGCAAAGGATTTCTCATCGACGCAAATAAGAGGAATGTAAGAACTTCAATTTTGACGGTGTTGGCAGTGTTGCTTTGAGAGCGCTATAATTTCAGGCTTTCACCATGCTCATTACAAACACCATCGAACTTGTTTTTAACAAGGTAATGACGTCATGAAAGGTAACCAAACGAGACCGCCACCAAAACATCTCGCCACTAATAGCTTCCAACAAAAGCACGTTTTCAAGAGGGTTTATAGTTTTATACCGTTCCAATATTAAAAAAGTCATGCGTGCAAAATTCATAGTTCAGCACGCGCATGTTTGTCGCTTCGAAAGGCGAGCAAAGGAAGCGCCATACGCACGAACGCTGAAAAATGCCCCAGCCAGAAGCCCGCTTCTACAATGGTCTACTCCGTTCCCCCCTAAGCTGAGACTGCAGCCAAAGCAACAAGCGCGAGCTAGCACCCGCACCTTGCTTTGAGGCGTGCCTTTCTAGCATGAGTGCGCGTTCTGCGAAATAATATTTCCAAAACGAGATATCGTGCTCTCGCTCTTGTATACCTTTGGCAGCACTCTCAGCTAAAATGTTTCAGCGTCGCACCCACCGAACACAGCTAAGCAACGCGTTTCTCCGAGTCACTAAGGTTTTATCGAGAGAGAACTGAAGCAGTAGAACGCAATTAAGAGTCCCATCTGGCCGGAGGGGAAATTTCGGGCAGCTCGATTTCCCTCAGCGTGTCCTGTTGCAATGTGCACGACAATTCCATATTTTTTTTATTATTTATATATATATATATATATACTTTTTTTTTTCTTTTTTTTTTTTTTACGTGGCCGCTGTTGTGCGCAGGCACTTCAAGTAGGGATGCCGCGACCTTTTTTCGAACCGAAGTTTCGATGATCGCATGAAGCGGTTCGAAAGGTTCGAAAGACTTCGCATTTTCGAACTTTCTATATCGAAAAATTCGACAGAAGTCGAATTTTCGAACCTATTAAACTAAGGGGTTCTACACTTTTCGAAATTTTGAACTTTGCACGTTCAGAAATGCAGTTTTTTGAGCCTTCAAACTTATTACGCTAAAAAATTCGATCGTTTTCGACCTTTCGAACTTATTACTCTGCAAAATTCGATGCTTGTCGAACTTTCGAACTTTATAGACAAACAAATTCGATGATTTTCGAACTTTCGAACTTCCTACGCTAAGAAATTCGATAATTTTTTTTATTTTTCGACCTTAGTTATCCTGAAAAATCGAAAATGTTCGAACTTTCGAATCTGGAAAAGTCAAAAGTTCGTCGAACTTCGAAAGACCGGCGGACGGTTTCATTTGAATTCAAGTACTGAGGTACATTCGTATTTTTTTTTTTTTCTCAAATTTTTACATGCGATGCCGCGTTCCTTGCGAAAGACAACGCCGTTTATTTCAATGTTCTGGCATGGTTAGGTTTAAAGAAATAAATTCCCGAAGGAGCGAGGAAGGACGACGAGTTTTCGACGATTGTCGTTTGTGCCATATTTGAAGCGCGCTATAGCCGAAGCTATTTATGGTAGAGATCTTAAACGTTTTTAAGAATGATCTATGTATAGCCTAGGTAAGTTTCGTCTTAAGATTTGGTTATTTTTATTCAAGATGAGTTTCGAAGGAATGTCCAAACATGTATCTACGGGCAATTATGCCCTAAACTTGGTAATTTTTTTCGTCTAACTTGTTTGAGGTATCGCATTTAAATTAACACCACAGACAGTACATGTCACTGCCATCTGCAGAGTACAAAATAATGTATTTATTGTCTTTTCACGTTGAGGAATAAATTAACTCATGGGGGAAGATTTCTAATATTGTTCAAGTTTTCAGCACGTCAATAAAAAAAAAATATTTTTAATTTTTTTTCACGCTTTTGGGACGTTTTTTTTTTTAGCCTGTACGCATTTTGGTAGGAGAAACTTGTTTCAAAGTTCTGAGCCTCTAAATATGCAAGAATACAACACTTCCGGCAAGTTCTTGAAAGTTTTTTTTTTTTTTTCTCTCTAGCTGTGTATTGCCGGATTTATTGTTATGTTTATTTATTTATTATTTTTTACCAATGGCACAGTTATTTAGCTCTAAAAGACATAGCTTTGAACTGCTGAACCACTAAGCATGTGACAAGTAGTGCCTCCTGACAACGAGTTTCTAACAATGACCATCTACGCGATCTTTTATGCAGTGAAGAGCGACAGTAGCTATACATAGGCATAAATAATTTCAGATTAAAATAAGCTCGACAACGCCCTCTTTCCCCGTATCGTTTTCTTTAACAGTCCGCAATATCCGGGGGGGGGGGGGGGAGGGGGGGTGGCTCTCCTTCTCCTTCTCCCCCCCCCCCCCCCCCCCCCCCCCCCCGTTTTTCCTCTTCCGACGCCACTGGTATGGTAGAACGCTCCTCGACCTCGAGTTGTGTCGGCTTCTGTGCTTTTTGCTCGGCGTTTCTTCCGTCCCGGAAAATAAACCTCAAGAATAATTAAAAACTAAACTTACTATATGCCAGCGTCACTCGGGCGGCGTTCGATCGGATTACTACCAGCGTACCAGCTTGCAAGAAGGCGGGGAGGTAGCCAATTGCCAGATCGCTTCAATCTTTTTCTGAGCCTCAACCTCCTGCCCGCCCCTGTCCGTTTCGAACTGGATGAGTATCCTAAAACAGTGCGTTCGTGTGCACACTACTGCGTGTTGCACGTTAATGCCCCCCCCCCGCCCCCCCCCCCCCCCCCCCCCCTGGCTGGCGGTCACAATGACTGATCTATAGCCACACGTCACTCGGCACTGGCAAATATTCCAGCACATCCGGGACACTCGCCGTCTCATTTAATTGCCTGACCAACTTCGCGCAGTCTAAACATCACATCCGATTTTTTTCTAAACCTGATTTCGTGAAAACCAGTGAGGCGCGAAAACGTTATTTGAAACTGAAACTGTTGAGGAACATGAAAACCGGACTTCGAACTTTGAAAAGCTGGACTTGAAAGAAATTTGAAATCTCCGAAATTTTTATCGAATTTAACCCTAAAAGAGAATCGATTCTTTCGAACTTTTCAACCTTTATATAGAAATGAATTCGAAATCTTCGATTTTTTCGCACTTTAATTCTATAAAATTTTGAAGCGCTCGAATTTTTCAAATTTCAGATCCAAAGAAATTCGAAATCTTCGCATTTTTCGAACTTCATATTTAAATAAATTCCAAATCTTTGAATATTTCGAACTTCAGATCCCAAGAAACTCAACATTTTCGAATCTCTCGAATTTCAAGTTAGGAAAGTTCGAAATCTTCGAATTTGTGGAAACTCAAATAAAAAAAAATAGTCGAAATAAACTTTTAGAAACCGTGGAAGCTTCGAACTTTTCGATTCCAAACTCCACGACGTTCGCGCCCCCCTTGCCCCCCCCCCCCCCCCCGGTTGGTACACCTATGCACAAAGCGAATCACGAACAAATGATCTTTTGTTGCCGGACAACCCGAGATAATGTAGACCCAATGCTGCATCATGCAAGTTTGAGGCACGATTAATCGTGACTTACGATGACTTCAAACTTTGCGAGACACCTTTTTAAAAGCGGACAATTGTCCTCACTAATCCTATGTAGTTTTATTACAAATTGTATATGCGCATCGATCGCCGCCCTGACTATTGAAGCCGCTGTAAGAAGAACTTGTTGTTGTTGTTGTTGTTTTTAACGAGAGGGAGTCGCAAGGGGGCGACGGAAAGTACGGAAAGGTTCGCATCAGGCTTCGGCAATTTCGGCCAAACGCAATCAAACTTGGAGGATTGCGGATCAGATGCCTATGCCAGGGGCTGTAGAAGCTGATCGGAAACGGATATCCGCAGGTCCGGTTTTAAATTCTTACCTAGGCGGCCCCTAAACGTGTGCGACCGCACAGTGTATAATGTAAATAAGTGAGTGATACTATATAGAGTACACCATCGAATGTTTGTGGTAGCAAAGTAGCTCTGTAAGAGAAACGGGTTCCAATCGGGGAGAAGATTGTTCCTTACGCCAAATGCTCGAAAATATCGCTTGAAAGTGGTCTATCTCGCCAACAATCCTGTCCCTAGAAAAAAATGCAGGAGCATCAATCGCCCCAGGAAGTAATATTTTTGTTAGGCAGGGAAAGACCGTAAACCGTTCTTTAGGGGAAACAAAAAAAAAACAAAAAAAACCTAAAACGCTCAAGCCTCAAGAAAGTAGTCCTCCCGTAACAAATGAAACGTGGCATGTGTGCGCATTTTATTTTTTCTCGACAGTTTGCAAGTTTTGCTGAATATCTGGTTTTGAGCACGCAGTTGCGGGTTCGTGTTCAAAACTTTACCCACAGGAGGGCCGCCGTTATTAAATATTTTTATAGTTTCCTAGTTGTGGACACTCGTTTTATCTCGTATGTATACGAGTACTCTGCTGCTGTGAGAGACTACCTTTGATCTCTCAGATTTCTATTGCTAGGTCTAAACGAAATGACACAATGTTATTATAGTTTGCCCTTTATCAATATTTATGGTGAGAAAATACGCGTCTGCTTAAAACGGGTGTTACAAAAGAAAAAGCAACAAAACATAAAAATTCATCTTCTTAGAGCGCATCTTCTGGGCAGCGTCACAAAATATGCGATCATCTTTCCCACGACCCCAAGTGTTGGAAGGATGATCGCTTGTAATATGCAGTCCGCGCAAGAACTCCCTGCCAACCGTTACTCAGCAGTGACACCTAACATACCTACAAAACGATGCTTTTGAGGCGAACTGTTGGCACGTATTCGTACACCACTTCTCCCGGTAGGTGTTTTCGCTCATAGACCTTCTTGCGCTCGAGTGCAACGCATCCAGAAAATTCAAAATGCTTCGCGACAGCTTGGATGAACGACTCGAATTCGTCCAAAAGCTCCGTTGACGGTACGGCATTGAGACGCAGCGCTGACGCAATGTTCTTACCTTCCACACTTGGCAGGATAAGAAGCGCCTTCTTTTAACGCTTTGGCTTCATGAGGTCCATGCTCGACGTCCCAAAATAAGACAAAGTGGCCTCCTTCCACGCTGGTCATGCTTGAACCAGTATGTTAGCGAACCGCAAGGAGCGCTGGTGGCGCGGCCGCCGTCCCCATGAATGTTGCGGAAAGTTGTGCAATTTCTTCTGAAAAAAACAAAAAAAAAACATTGTTATAAAAAAACGGATCAAAGATGGATGTTATGTATGTCAAGAAGCTTCAACGTGTTCAGGTGAAAACAGTGAGTAGCACAAAGGCGTCTGCGGCAGTGACTGCTCACGTGGTACATATATATAGCGTCCCCTTTGCAGGTACACACTTCGACACGGCGTGAAAGTTCTCTATGACATATAGCGCGCCTGTGGTGCACAAAAATACCAACAAACAAAAGCTAAAAAACGCAATGCTCGTCGGAGTTCAGGCCGGCGCGAGCACACGTGAAAGTGTAAAACAAAAACCGTCGTATCGATTTCTCAAATTCACCATATGTTGTACCGCAGCGAAGGCTAGGAGCGCGAGCTCATAGCATTGGCCGCTGCCCTTCATGCACGGGAGCTTGTGCCGCCGAGATGAGCCCTAGAACAAGAAGCTCGCGCTTGTAGCTTTTCCAGCGGTACATCATAAGGTGAAATAGAGGATAGAAGGTAAAACGAAATGCGAAAGCGCGCCAAAACGACTCGCAGAAAAAAAAAAAAAATAATAAAAAAAGGGAGCAAGATTTAAAAACAGAATTTGAAATTCAGGAAGTCTGAAATGGCGGCTCGTGGCCTACGGCTTCCTCGCGCAGCTGTCAGACAGCTGTACGTTCAAGATGGCTACCGGCCTCCTCGGCCAAGAGACAAAATGGCGATTTGAAGACCGTTCGACTGTAAGGCGGGTCCCACTCCGCCAAGGTACAACCAAGGTATACAAACGATCGTATCATCGTTGACAAGGGGGAACCTGGTTCACCATCCGCGCCCTGTAAAGCAGGCGGAATCTTCTGTTCAACAACTATGAACACAAGATTGATGACAAGGAACCAAGCCATGTCCTTCTTATCGCGGCTCAACTCAATGAAAGCTAAACGGCCAACGAACGAGAACGGCTCTACAAGTCTCAGAAAGGGTTCCGCCGTAGACGCCCTTAGAGCAGTCCCGCGGAAATTAAAAAAAAAAAAAAAAAAAAATCCGCTGTTGGATCTTTTTCAAGAAGGGTTCTGTACATACGCAGGCCTTCCCCTCGCAGCAGCGAAGCCCAAAACCTCGGTTGGAGGCTGGAAGAATGGTTCACTATACTTTTTCTGCCTCTTCCGCGACTCGGAACAGTCGCAGAGAAGACAGGAAAGGTATCGCAGCTCCCATGCCATCCACCAACCGTAGTTGGAGTTTTAGCCACTTGGGAGTCATATTATATGAAAAAGGCTTATTCCACGAAAGTACCGAACTGCAACGTAGTACTTGTCAGTTTCTACGCCGACGAAACCCACTTGAAAAGAAACTTGTCTAGCCGTCGGGGGCCCAGTGCCAACAAACTAGTCCCAGCGTTCGAATCGGCTGCAAGGCTAATCGAACGAAGAACAATGTTTACGTGCCTGCAACCAGGCCAATGGTCCGGAACGCGGCGGGTTGCTGCCTCTGCCCAAGAATCAGTCACATTAACCCGGGAGGACTATTAAAAAAAGAAATATTACATCCTGGTCGCCATATAATCTGGATTATGTGAAGGGACGGTTGTCGGACGGCGGAGCGCTATAAGTCGCGACTGACGCTAAAGGCGCTTCCGTACTGAAGCAAACAGGAACTCGTAGCTAAACGTCCAGGGACGGGCTCTGCCGAGGCACGGTATATTAAGGCTCACCCAGGCATGGTGATGACCCTGTGACAAGAACCGGCGGTGAGCCACAGAGAGCCACGATGAGACGACCAACTCCGATGATTCTCGAAGCAGAACAACGTCGCGCTCAGCGCGCGACCTTGGCAGCCAGCGCTCAGCGCGCGACCCTGCCAGCCAGCGCACCGTACAGTGGCGCAATCTCAAGACAATGGGCCTCCTGCGCTGAACCTTTGAACAGACTTTGAACAAACTGTAGCGCCCTCATTTTCGGTAGTACAAGCTCACCTCATTGCGCCTCGCACTACTTACGGCACGTTGGCTGAGCTTTCTTCTTTCTCTCAAGTGTTGAAGAATGAAAAAAAAAAAAACACCTTTGGACGTCCGAAATTGGCTAGATTCAACGCCGGAAGACAATCGAAAGTGTCAGATTCATGCCACCACCACTAGGGTACGCGTCTCTTATATCTGGGTGGTGACGTGAAAATACGTGGCGTCCCAACGCTATTCTTTCTTTTTTTTTTGTTGTTGTTTTTACTTTGGAACACGTAAAACGGCGCCTTTTGGCTTACGTTCTTAGCTTCTTAGCTTTGACCTGTGCTTCGACGGCGTTCGAATTTAGCTTTCTCTTTGTATTTTCCTCGTGATCTCGCGTTCCACACCAGAGCAGGCGCGCTTCTACATGTTTAAAGGTTTGAAAATTGAAACGCTACAGATTGTACTACACAAAACTAGGGTGCCTTCATGTGCGCTTTTTTAGGGTGTTGACATCTGGTCATTTTGTCCCACACTTTTTATTTTTTTTCTCAGAAGCGCGGGAAAGAGCCTATTCCTTCACGCGTTCGTGGCGCTGACTGTGCTATGACGACATTTTGTTTTTGTCGATTTCTTTGTATTTTACCCGTGAGCGCGTGCTATCGGCATCGGGTACTACAAAGGGTGGCATCATCCTAAACAGAAGGACATTGAGGCACCCCAGCCAAAACGAGTCCTAACGAGTCTCTTTTTTCAGCGCCCCCTGGCATGGGCGTCGGCAGGGGGGTGCAAAAGGGGCACTTGCCCCCCCCCCCCCCAAGCCAGAGTGCCTTCCCCCCCCACCCCCCCTCCCCTCCATCAACTCTCTCGGGTACAGGGGATCGAATGACGTCGCGCCATAGCTTTTCTAGCAAGCGGAGAAACCGAAAGAAATCCTAAAAATAAAATCCACGCACTTTTGTTTCCTTGGATCCTTCAGCAATAAACAGAAAAAAGAATAAGGTCTCCCCTCGGTCAGTTGCGACCAGCCGCGCCCAGCGGGCAAAAAAAAAAAGAAAAAAAGACATAGGGAGGAACATTCACTTCCGAAAACACCGCAGTCTTGTGTTGTGAGGAATCACAGGCATTCGGGTGAAAGTCAGCAAAATGCCCCAAAAACAGAGCGTCTTCTACACAGAGCGGGTTTCTTCCAAAAAGCCCAACAGAACAAATTGGGGTAGCTAGGAGTTGGAGAGAGTCCGCGTTCCCCCTTCTCTCCGTGCACCTCGTAAAACCGACTGCGTAAGGAGTGGAGCGAGCGGGCCCCGGGGGGAAGAGGGGGGGAGGGTAGCTTTGGCATTTTGGGGGGGTTTCGACCCCCAAACCACCCCCCTGTCTACGCCACTGCTCACGCCAGTGCTCTGTTTTGTGTATGTGCCTTTGGGTTTTTCTTCTCCTTTGCCCGTAGCATGTTGCGTTCATGGGAAAGGAGAAGAGGGGGGTCAAAATCGGGGCCAGGCGTCCTCTTTTGGACAATGCAGTTCTGCGAAACTCTGTTCGCACCATGTCAACAACGATACTCGCCGGGTTATAACTCACGCGGGAGTGGCGTGTCGGACCGTCCTCGTTGACACCACCGTGTTCACACGCGTGACACTCGAATATCTGTGACAGGGTGGCACACTTTGCTGTTGCTGGCTCTCTCTTCCTGGCCCAGTTGCTTGAAAGGGCCACATTCCGCACCCAATCCCACTTTTTTATATAACCGTGAGCTGATATGAGTCAGGAGTGAAAATGGACATCAGAAGCTTTTTTAAACGGAAAGCTGACAGTGACAATGACAATCCATCTGGTGCAACGAAGAAGCACGTGGCCTCAGAGCCATGTCATGAACTGCAATCTATCGATGCACTTGCTGTATCCGTAACTCCTGAGCATCCTCCGGCTTTAAAGAGACAGCTGAACATTGGTATTGCCCTCAACTCGACTCTCACAGGTATGCCAAACTCGTCTTTAACTGTGGGAGTATTCATGCAAAGCTGAGGTTGATCAGATGTATAACAACCAATATAAATATAGGAACCAGCGGGCTATAATTTTACTCCAGTTCTGAAATGAGGCAGAGCTAGCATGGAAAGCTAAGGGAGCCCGCGTCGAGGAAATACGGAAAGCTAAAATAGCGAGTTTTAGTAGACCGTGTTTCCCTCTCCGCTAACCCTCCGCTACGAAGAAACCGCCACTGCGCCTGCGTGCTGATGGCCTTGGCTGTAGAGTTCCGGGTAGCGGAGGAGTTTAGCGGAGGGGGAAACACGGTCTACTAAAACTCGCTAATGGCAACTAACCCTCCGGTGGTAGCCCCGCCGTGCTAGCTTTCCAACACAGCTAACGCAGCTTTCAGATGTCTTCCACGACCGCAACCCGGGAAATGCTTCGAATTAATAGAGAGTTTTAGTAGACCGTTTCCATTTTCCGCTCCGCTCTGAGGGTGCCAAACTGCACATGCGCGGCCTGCTTCAACGGAATGGAAAGCGGAGGTCCAAAAACGCGTTTTAGTAGACCGTTTTGCTTCAGCGTAAAGGCCGGTTCAGACACTTGCGTTTGAGTGCGTTTGACTGCGTTGCGGCGAGAACCGAAAGCAAGTCACCGGCACATCTGTGCTTCGTATGAAGCGTGGAATCCAATTCAAGGAATCTTCTTGGCACGCGATATAAGCAGCAGGGATGTCCTGGTGTCTCGCAGCCGCAACGCAGTCAAACGCAGTCAAACGCAACTGTGTGAACCGGGCGTTTTGAGAGCGTTCGAAAAATTCGCTTGCGTAGCCCCACAAGTGGACGTTTATAGTACTAGTAAGACAGAAAAACTAAACGTTAACACCAAGAAAATGAAAGGGAGCGTGTTTGTAAAGGTGGTAAAAACGAAGGCGAGAATAATTAACACAAAGGAGTAGGCACACACCCTAAGCATATTACGCTATAAAATATAAATATAATCGTTCCACCCTGTGAGCGAGTGAAGCCGAAGGTATAACAATGAGCATGTTGCTCTAAACAGCACTTGCACTGCACGAGCGCGCGTGCTGGTCAATGACGCTGAAAGGGCGGCACTCGCTCTTGTAGCTCGAATTAAAACTGAAACAGATTAACGTATTCGAATTAGAAAAATGAAAGAAAAGGACGAAGTTTGCGCATTCCGAGTACGCCCTTTTGCGAAGTACGAGTGTACAGTGTTGCTCAAGGCTAGCAAGACACCTGCACGATGAATCCCCTCAGTTCTCAATGAAGGAGACTTCTACTAACGCGATGAAGCTGGCGAGACATCGAATCAATGATTTGTATCCCTCATGCCATGAAGCGCCGAAGCTTCCTTTCTGAACGCGGTTTGCTGGATATTGCCAACGTAGAAGAGAAACCATTTAGAAGGCAATCCCGCTTAAAGAAGGACCTGGCTGCTCTGCAAGTAGGCCTCCAAATCCCAGCACCCGACAGATCGGCGCAGGGTGTTGCCAATCTGGCCAGACGCTTTGAGTGGATCTTTGTCGACTAGCCTATCGCAACTGTCTGTTCGAACTTGGATGAGCGCTTGGACGGAACTTGTCGGTGTTCTTCAGTATTGAGAACCTCATCGTGGTTCACATCAACGAGACTTTCGGCCACCTGCTCGCTGACATGAACAAACATAGGGGGTTGACCCGGGCGAAACTGGAGCTGTGCTCACAGGTGAGACGCTGCATGGTTTGTGTAAATTTCGTGTTTCCATTGTTTTTAGCACAGCTGCTCTGTCTAGTAAAAAGTTACTCGTTTTGATACGCCAATAATTTACGTCTTTACTCTTGTTTCGGCACAAAAAAAACAAGGTGTACATGGGCAGTGTCAGGACAAGGTCACGACGAGCGCGTTTTTAATCTGTTAGTTTTAGTAGGCCACTTTTATGAGCCCTCTATGCTCTACTTTACGCTCTGGAAGAAACATCGCCCCCACCGCGCATGCGTAGCCCGCTCTGAGTTGGAGCGTATAGTTAGCGGAGTGAGCGTGCGCTCCGCTTTACAAGTTGCAGAGCGGACTTCCCTCAGCGTTCTTAGCGTGATCGCTTAGATCTCAAGATGGCTGCACTTGCTCAATACGCGTCGATGTTTTTCACCTTGACCTCAGCTTGAAAGAGGCCGAATGAAGAAGTAAAGCGTACGTCCCACGCGTGAAAAGTAAATCATTCCATTTGAGTTTTATGTAACACAAAAGAGCATAATAAAACGAAGTGAACGAGTATCACTTTGCAACCAACACGGTGTCGGTAAAGCCGTCGCGTTTTTGTGGGCCTTCTATGGCTACGCAATCAGATGTACGGGAGCGCGTGCTTGAACGCCGATTATACCTGTGCACGCGTCCTCCTGTGGAAAATGACACTGAAAGTTGACCACGAGCATAGTGCTTGCTAGCCGCACCAAAAAAACCATTCCTCTCAACTTTACTTATTCATATTCACTCGCAATTTCTGAATTGTTTAACTTTCCTCCGGAACTGTTCGCCTTGGATTTCCTTGGTAGATTTAGAAAAGAATAGAGACTTGAATGCAGCCTTTTTAAAAGTGCATGCCATGCTGCCCCTATTCTTCAAGGCCGCCTTATTTTGGCCAAGCGTCTAGGGAGCAAGAAAGCTGCGTCATTGTTTGTCGCGGATGCGAGTCTAAATGCATTAGACATGAATGCTGCCTCAATGCTGATAATGAACTCGGTTCTAGTCACAAGTCTCGCGCTAAAACCGATGCCCAAAATATGGCGGCCGAATATGTTACCCAGCGGTGTTTTGAAAAGAGTTTCCAAAAACGGTCGAAAGAATATTCCATGTCAAGTTTTTGTCTGGTGAAAACCAGACAGGCATAAACAATTCAAAATTTATCAAACACAACACTCGACTTCTAAGCAATAGCGGTAGACTAGAACACTTTTCAGAAGTTTCGTTTTGAATGCACAGTCTGACGGCCTCAGAGCTTAGCGAAATTAAGAAACAACAATTTTTTTTTTAGTTTACGATACACATTTTTTGCAACCCTACCATGGAAATACTCTTTATCTTATATGAGTAACAAGTCCCATATCACATGTTTTGGTAGTGTTTAAATACTGCCGCGTTGTAAGAGTGCCTTTTTCTTCTTTTTATTAGGCCGTCAAAGACAAGAGAGCACCCCTGGACAACTGTTGGGGTTTTGCTGACCGCACAGCACGTCCATGCCGTCCATCAAAGAATCAGAAGCCATACTTTTCTGGTCACAAGAGGATGCCCGTCGTGAAGCACCAAACAGTGATGTGCGCAGACGGTAGAATTGGTCAGCTCGACGAACCCTACGAAGACCATGGGCATGTTTCTTTTTTTTTTTTTTTAATATTAGAATGCGTAAACTTATCACAGTGAATCATATCCAAGCTGTTGTACTGAGCGAAATACTCGTCCAACTAGGCTGAAAGACGTCTAGAAATATTTTAATAAAAAGTATTTACAAACGACTCCCATTTTACTTCTAAGATGTGCGTGTGAATATTGCATATAATCAAATTACAGTGTTTCTGATGACTTCAGCATTGTAAAAGTAGCCTGTGTTGTGTGGCCTTCTATTGCAAGAAAACACCGTAGCACAGGTGAGGCTGAAACTAGGCAGGCTTAAGCCGAAAAACGCAATTTCAAAAACACAAAAAATAAATGAAAAGAAGTGTAGCCAAGCAAAATGGTTTCATCTCATCCCCCAAGGCAGATACATACACTGAGCTGCACTTTTAAAACGAACACGATAAAATCGCTTTTATTTGCAGTTTATTTCTTTGACAGCTGTTGAGAGAGCTGAAAGTTTGTCGCTCAGATTAGTGCCCCAAACGAGCGCTTTATTCCACACCAATACGTTGATGTCAGTCCCTCGTATTTGAGGTGAAAAATAAAAACAGGATATTGATTGTTCCCGGTAACAATGTCGCGCAGTGTACAGAAACACCAAGCTACCATATCACAAACCGAAGCATACGAAGACGAAAAAACGCATTTCATTGGGAAAACAAAAAAGGTAGAGATATAAATGGAGCACTCACTTTCGCTAATTTGCACTGTCTTGCTGCCTAAAGCAACCTAACAAAATATCTGTCCGTTTGCCGACTGCTTTAGTCTTTAGTCTTTATTTTTTGGCTCGGCACCGCGGAAAGGCAGCAGCCCGTACCATGGAGGCCCGCGGTGCCGCGTCACATGGGTTGTTGCAATTGGGGAGGATGGCAGTCCGATTCGCAGAAGTCCAGATTTCGTGGAGGCGGGTTGGGCGGGTGAGCAGCGAGCCATGGGGATCTGGCACGCCGTTCGATCGGTGCATGAAGGAGCCCCAGGAACATGATGGCGCTGTTGCTCACTGGGGTCCACTGGGGTCAAAGCATCAGGCTTCAAGGAGGAAGCCCAGCCAAAGTAGAAGCTGCCGCCTCCGAGGAACCGAGGCCCAGGGGCTCAGATTAAGGCATCGCCGTCGCCCGGTGTGTCATCCTCTCAACGTCGTCGTCGTCATCTCGCATAGAAAAATCGAGCCCGCTGGCTTAGACAAGACAGCACCTGTTCCCACCGTTCAGCGGCCGTGAAAGGATTGCAGCCAGCGATTTCCCGAAGCAGCCAGAGGTTCTCGACCACCCTGAAACGTTTTCTTAAGGACGCCGTTTCAAACAAAGTCTGCGCAGCCATCTTAGTACAGCGAGGTTCATAACGGTCAAACGCGCTCCCAAGCATGCGTTCAAGTGGCGAGCACCCACTTCGAATTTTTTTCCAGAAAGAAACACCATATACTGAAACTTTACCGAGAGTGGAACGCGCTTCCTAAAATGGCAAGGAAAGCGGAGCTAGCGGAGCTGACGCTTCACGCTCAAATCCCAGAGCGGGTCGCGCATGCGCGATGGCGACTCCTCTTTCCATAGAGCGGAGCGAGAAAGCGAAAACGGTCTACTAAAACTCTCTAATATTACGAGCGAAGACAATTTTGTGCAGAAAATTAGAGTTGTAAATTTGAGCAGAGGCCAACTTCGGGTAGCTTTTAAAAACTTGTATAAACGTCAAATATTGTTAAATATCGAAATAAAAGGGTATTGTTCATTGCTGCGACAATTTATTATGTGTGCGCGTGACTTACGTGCACTGTCTTGCTATTTTATTGTGTACAGTACGTGTATGATGCCAATACTTGTCTATAAAATCTTCGTGCTTTTTTGTCTCTGAGAGAATTATAAACTAAGTGGGCTGTTTTGTTGTTTTGCCGCGTGATAGACCGAATTCCTTATTTTTTTTTTTTTTTTTAACTGTGCCTGCATATATCTATAAAATGTTTTTTTTTCTTACGTTGAAATCGCTGATGCATTGTACTTTTTAAAATAATTGTTTCATAAAAAATATGTGTATCGTGCAAGCTGAATTTAGCTCTTTCGTATTTTTCCAGTGGTACCCCCTCCCTCCCTTGCCCTTGAGGGCACACGCCCAAAAAGGGCTGTCAGTTTGCCCCCCCCCCCCCCCCCCCCCCCCCAAGACAAAATCCTGCCGACGTCCATGCCCCCTGGGCAACGCCGGAGGCCTATATATAGACCGATACGCGGGCTTGACGTCACGGAGCTGCGGCGGCGCTGCGATCGCGCCGGAGCCGGGGGGTGTGGGCAAAAGCGCGCACGTTTCGCATGGGCGTCATAGCATTTCAGCATGCCGCGAAGCTGTGTTGCCGTTAATTGCACCGAAATGTACAAGAAAAGCAGCGGAGTGAGTTTCAACAAGTTCCCGGCAGACTCTGAAAGGCATAGAAGGTGGATAATATCCGTGGATCGAAAAAAATGGTCGCCTCGCGCGAACGACCGTTTGTGCGCCAAGCGCTTTCTTGAAGGCAAGTGCGGCTTCCATTTCAATCTCCGTCCCGAGGCTTGCTTATGTGCAGGGAAACCGTTGTCTGATCGAGACCACCCGGAGTTTGTTCCCATGGTGTTCGCGCACAAAGCATCGGCCAAGCGCTCGTCGGAGGCTCGCTACGCCCGTGCTACCCAGCAGAAGGGGATCGGCGACAGAACGGCAGTGTTGTAGGCGTTACCAAAAAAAAGTAACGAAATACGTTACTCGTTACTTGCAAATAAAAGGCACGCGTTACTGAGCTACGTTACCTAAAAATAAAAGGAACGCGTTACCGCTACCGATAAAAAGTAACGCACGTTACTTCTGCGTTACTTTTTTTAAATTATGATTTAACACATTTTACGGTTTTGACGATACAGGTCATATATCAAGAAACATTATGTTCATGCAGAAACTAAACATAATTACTTTATCTCTTTTTACGGTTTCACCTAAATACTCACGAGAAAAAACGTAAAAAAAAAAACATGGCTTGACGCCTAAAACACGGAAAAAATTGAAGTGTAATTTCTTTAAGACTTGGGAAGTAGTAAACTCACTTGAAATAGTAACGTAAGTACGTTACCCGTTACTGTGTCGGAAACGTAACGAGTAGGTTACAACGTTACTGAAAAAAGTAACGCGTTACCAACAACGCCGTTACTTGTAACGTGTTACCGCCAAGACTGCAGAACGGACAAAGCGTTACTGCTTGCCATGCCTTGTAGTCATGAGGGTAGGAAAAATATTATACCATGACTTGAAGACGCTGTGTGTATTTAATCAATTAATGAATACACACACTTCCGCAGACCCACAGTCTGCTGATCCCGCCGGCAGAGCGGAAACCGACTCGAAGTACTCGTAGGCCTCGAGAGACTTGTACGCCTGCACCGTGTCGGCCGTGAACTGGCTTGGCGAAAAAACTAAATAAACGACGACGTGAGCCGTCGACTTTGGTGGCAGCAACTTTACGTCGGAAGTCCAGCAGGCCTTGTTTACGGCGTACGGATCCTCGTAGGCAACGCCGTCCACGCACAGTTTGTTTCGATGCCGCTGCCGTTCAGGCTCGGGCAGCGAGCTCAAATAGTCGGGCATAGCATACGACATGCCTTGTCAGGAAATACGACGCACAAATAAAGATACAAGCGTCTCTACAACGTCAACAACGAGCGCACGCCATAGAACGCAATGGCGAAAACACGGAGAGCCGGGCTGCTTTTGCCCACATAGCTGCCGCGCATGCGCGGCCTTCCGGCCGTGTTGGTAAACAGAGTCGCTCCGCGTGTCGGTCTATAGGTCTGTTGTTCTCGGCCAGGGGAGCGAGCGCGTCCCCAAGACGCGCCCCCATGCAATGCTTGATGTAGCGTCTGCATGACGGGACCAGAAAGGCGGCGCTGTACAGTCCAAGAATGCACGATCCACGTTCGAACAGAAGTGTCTACCAGCGCTATTGGGTAGGAGATCGAACAGTGCACGCCTCTAGTGGTACGCTTCAGCTGTGGGGACAACAAACCGAATTTTCATGTCTCTTTTTGATCAGAGAAATCGAAGATGACTATTCGAAGGCCGCTCCTGGTGCGACTAAAGCACTGGTCAGAGCAAAGCGCTGTCGTCCAGACCGTGCGCTATGCTGTTTTAGTACACACCGGGCTGTGGGGACAAGAAGCTCCATAAAGCGCCCCCTAAAGTTCGATCTCCTGGCCATGTCTATGCGCGCTGACAGAGCGCCTAAACAAAAAGAAAAAAAAAAAACATGCAGCTGGGGCCTGAGCGTTCTATCGAAACGCCAAGACCACGCTCTTTTTATCTGACTTGTTTCTTTTGTTTTCTTTCACAGCGCTCGTGAGCAACATAAGGGAATGTAATGATACAGTGTGCTAGAATACGGTTGGGTATTGTTTGGAACAGCGCGACTCGGCAATGGAAACTTGTGAGGCCGCGCGCGTATAGACAACAATCGCGGCGCTGCAGTCGACAGGGCAGCAGAAAGTCGCTGCAGTCCGCACGTGCCCGTGCACGCGGCAGGGGCGTAGCGAGGGGAGCGGTTATGGGGCTTTAGCCCTTCTCCCCACCCCCGAAATCCAGCCGACCCTATAATATACACATGCATTTTGACCCCCCTCCCCCTCTCCGCACCCTAAGTCATGAACATCCCAGCCACCTAAGCCCCCCCATCCCGAAAAAATTCCTGGCTACGCCACTGGCACGCGGTGCACGTGCACAGCCACCACCATACTGACCACTGCCGATGCGCCAGTGTCGACACCTATCGCGATCTACACCACACGTCTCATGCGAGCCGCTCCGGTCCCAACACTACCCCTTACATACCCTGTAGTAATGACGCACAATCGAAAACACTGATCTCTATAGACCTAGGGTGCCTCAATGTCCTTCTGTTTAGGGTGATGCCACCCTTTGTAGTACCCGATGCCGACAGCACGCGCTAACGGGTAAAATGCAAAGAAATCGACGAAAACAAACTATCGCCATAGCAGAGTCAGCGCCACAAACGCATGCTGCGACACGCTCTTTCACGCGCTTCTGAACAAAGAAGAAAAATAAAAGTGTGGGACAAAATGGCCAGATGTCTCCACCCTAAGCAAAGCGCACATGAAGGCACCCTATACAGTAGACTCCCTTTAAGACGAACACGAAGGAACCCTGAAAATTTGTTCGACTTATCAGATGTTCGCCTTAACAGAAGTGCCCTAATTATCATGCTGGGCATGTCTAAATTGCTGTTCACCAATAAACACAGAATGAAAAGGCCTACAATGAAGAGATACTTTAAAAA